>WEIU01014871.1:175220-196632 GCA_013389925.1 Aegithalos caudatus
CCCACAGTAAATTAACTGGAGACTATTCACAAGTTAAATATTAAGTGCTCTTATATCCAAGATCACCTAAATCCCAGGAACAATGTTGGCTGCTTTCCAATTCAAAGGCCCATAATCAGTATATTTTTTTTCAGTTGACTTTCAGAGCTCTGTTTAATTCAGTGTAGGATGGTGGTCGTCTGCAATTCAGTATTTTTAAAAGTCAACTGACATTTTTTTTTTTAAAGAAACAAAAAACAGTCAAAACCTGAAATAGGCCTATCATTTTGAGTTTTTGCATGAACATTGTATTGTGGTCTGCTCTTAAAGCCTTCCCAGAGTCATCCTCTCTTTTCCACCACCTTACAGAACCTGATACATCATGTCAAAAGCAGAGCCAATGTTTGAGGAATAGAGTATCTGTCCAAATGGTTTCATCTGAGTTTTCACTTTGGGTCTGCAGAGTACCTGCTGACAGATTCTTCATTTCCTGCTGTTCTACATACAACTGCATCATAAATGGAGCTCTTGACATTGTCTCTGTTACTAAAATCAGGCCACATCCTCTCATCAAATGATCTCTTCCTCATTTATCACTTTCATATTCCACTTGGAAAGAAACAAAGTTCCAGGGAGCAAAGTACCAGAAGAGAACAATTGGGAGAGGATGTTTAGAGAGCCAATTACCCACACAGAAAATCAAGTTTTGTGTATTCATTTTTACAGGTTCAACATAAATCCTGATCAAAGGCTGCTTACTCTCTTACCTTCAACCCCCAAACTACAGCAGAAACAATTTATAAGGAGAAATTGATTTTTGAAAGATTCTGCTTGTTTGTTTTAAAGGGACCACCACAATATGTAAGTTTATCAGAGGCCACTTTCCTTCAAGGCAAGTTGCTGCCTGCTTTTCCAAACTAATATTCTCACCAAAATAAAATTTATCTTTGGTCTGCCAGAGTTTGCTTGCAGAGCACAGGGAGCTGTTCTGTCTGAGCAGCAGCAGTCACCCTTTCTTCCTGACTTACAGACACATGCTTTTGGTAATTGAATGCAGCTGTTCTCCTCTCTGCCCCTTCTTAAGCTTTTGAAGGAAATCCTACTTAGAGAAATGCCTGTGCCTCCAGCAGGGATCCAGAACACGAGGGAACGCTGACTGGAAAGACTACATTTGCAAAGGGCAGGTACCAGCTGACCCCATTCTTAAATCTCTGCAGAGAATTTGGGATGCGTGAAGTCACAGTATAATTTCAACTACCTGTGTTTTAGATTCTAAACAGACAGCTGGCATTTCTTTAAAAGAATTCCACAAGTGAAATAGCCTCCTGGTGTCATGAATGGAGGTGGCAAATTATTTTTGCAGTGAGATAATGAACACGGAAAAGGACTTCTGTAGGCATCTATGTACACCTCATCTGTTGCCTGTTTGCACAGTTGCACTCAGAGAGGTCTAGGGAGTCCTCAGTGATGGAGCCCTGGGTCTACATGGCCTCAGCCATAGTATCATGAAATTATTGATGTAAGTGAACCTCCAAACACAGCTAGAAAAAGAAAGGACTAAAATGAACTTTAAAACTTTTGTTTGTTATCTGTAATGTCACCAGAAAACACAATTTTATGTGTTTTGCCTTCAGTGTTTTGCCTCTACAATTTTTACCTTCACATGTAGATGAGACACTAAATGAGGACTTTGGACTTTCACAAGTAAACACATATTTCAGCACTGCAAATTTTGGAAACAGGCTTTCGGAACAAAATATGAATTTTCTGTAAGTACAAATGAATATACTGCGACAACTAATGGAAGGGACAAAAATAATATCAGAAATTAAGTCTCAGGAGAGGTAATAATAGCAATAGCAAGACCTCAATAAAATAATAGCTGTATTTAAATTATGCAATTCCTCAGAGATATGCCAAAGGAAGCATGAGTGACAAGGGCAGTGGAAGTGCTGTAACTTTTAAAATGGATTTTAAATTAGGCAGATAGTTTCATTGTCTCAGGCTACAGACACAGGATCCAGTAGATAATGCTCAAGGCATAAGCCCAGATCAAATCTTGCTGCTGCAGCAGTATGAAAAGGAGCACAGAACAAGCAGTCAAAAGCCTGCTGACCATCCATTGAAGTGAGGGCAGTTGAAAGCCCCTATTTGCTTTTGTTTCAGCCAGGGGTACAGTTCTCAGTGTATGGGTGATGCAAAAATAACTCTTGGGGATTGTGTCAAACATCCATCCACAGCATTTTAAATAGAGATGGGCTGATGTTCTAGAGATTAACTGCATTGTAAGCATGTCTGCAGTACTCTGTGGAGTGAGGTGCAGTGTTTCGTGAGGCAGGGTTAAAATGTCCTTACTCCTGCAAAATGACGTTTCAGCCAAACTAGTGAACAAGGCCCAAAGTGCAAACAAAATTCAACTCTGGACATGAGGAGAGCACACTTCAGGCTGCTCAGGGAATTAGTAAGTAAAATCCCCTGTGAAAAATCTTTTTGCAGATGCCAGGGTCCATCAGCACTGGTCACTTCTTAAACATCTCCTCCTAAGGGCACAGGAGCAGGCAATTCCCAAACTGAGAAGTCAAGCAGGTGAGGCAGAAGGCTGGCTTGGTTGAACGGGAATGTTCTTTTGGAAATAAGGTGAAAAAGGAAGGTGTATGCCCAGTGGAAGCAAGGTCAGATGATGTGGGGAGAAATGCAGAGGTGTTGCTCACCACTGCAGGGAGAAAATTCATGTGGCCAAAGGTCAACTGGAGTTGAAGCTGGCCAGAAATGTGGAGGACAATAAAAAGAGATTTTCAAATATACTAATGGCAATGTAGAAACAGCATTTGCTCATGACAAGACGGGGACAATCTTCTCACAAACAGGGACAGAGACAAGGCAGAGGTGTTTAATGCATTCTTTTTTGTCTGTCTTCAACAAGAATGACAGACTGAGTTGGTCTCAGTGCCCTCAGCTGGAGGACCACGACTGTGAGAATGATCTGCTCCCAGGCAACCCTGAATCTGTGTGAGGTCTGCTGCTTCAGCTGGATCCCTACAAATCTATGGGACCTGATGGGGTTTATCCAAGAATCCTCTAAGCTGACTGGAAGCTGGTTAATGTCCCAGTTTTCAAGAGGGGCAAGAAGGAGCAAGATGGGCAAGGGTACTGGAACAGGCTCCCCAGGGGAGTGGTCACAGCACCACCTGATAGAGCTCAAGAAGAGTTAGGAAAATGCTCTCAGGCACATGGTATGACCCTTGGAGTGTCCTGTGCAGGCCAGGAGTCGGGTTCAGTGATCCTGATGGGAACTCTTTCAATTTAACATATTCTATAATTCTATGAGTTTTATAACACTGATATAGGACTGGCTCAGGCACACCTACATCACCTCAAAAGGAATTAGCTGCTGTACACAGGCAACATGTGTCCATAGTCCTAAAGGAAAAGTCTCCCACAAGTAGTTACTGATAGTTTTACTACATTAAAAAAACCTGTCACGGTGCTTCACATGACTGGCTGAATTTTGCCCTCTGGTTCTGGTAGAAAACTCTTCTGTAATTAGAAATCCAGGAAGAATTAGAGCAGACTCTGAAGTATGAACAGTTTGTACAGGAACTGTTCTCATGATTTTATGAATATCAGTGAGACAGCACAACTCAGGGTGAGGATAGATCACAACTCTTGAATATTTATTTATGTGAGGAGAGGGAGAAATTGTTAATATAACAGCACTCCTTGGCCTTTTCTCAAAAGCTGAGGAAAATGCCGAATTGCAGAAGCCCTCAATTTCTTGAGGGGGAAAAAAACTTTTTATAACTATATATATATATATATATATATATAACTCCTTGATTTTGTTTTTTTGACAATCTTTGAGAATCTTCTGGCTGAAGCAGCAAAACTGTCTGCAGGAAAAAAAATTACTGATTCCTTTAGTTTACACTCTGATGTAAACTTTTTAAACCTTGACTGTCTTTATTGCATTCTGAATTAAAGCACTTCTGCTGAATGTGGTGATTTATTTATATTTTTGTTGTTTCTGTTGGCATTTTATATTTATATTTTTTTGAACTACTTAATATAAAATAAACTCACATGCTGATAACTTTGGATCAGTGCAGTACTTTTAAAACCACATGTTTACAATAAAACAGTGAGATCTTTGAAATCAAATTTAAACTCAGATGAAACTATAATAAATGTTAGAAAGGTTTCTGAGCTTATGAGTCTGATTCTGCCTGAGTTGAGCTAAAATTCTTTTCTCATCAAAAATTACTCAACTCTGGACTTTCCCCAGTAAGTCAATGCAGACACTTAAGATATGCTCCTTTCAAGGAAAACAGAATTTGGGCTTCTGTCTCCCCTTTTGGTTTAGATAACAAAAAATCCCAAAAGCTGAAGATATTGAGCCATGTGGGTAAAAGACTGCCTTATAAGACCACAGGTTTTCATTCTTTCACTCAAAATGTTTTGCTCCCTCTATTTGTGATTTTTTTTTTTATTTTAATGCTCTGACTTTGTACCCTTTTACAAGGGGATTTTGAAAGTTGGGGGAGAGTTTTAATAAAAGTCTCTTACTAACCGCATTAAAAGTATGAAATACATTGTATCACATCCACTCTGACCTGATGTAGAACGGCATGTTTCATCCTTACATTTTTGGCAGACTTGTATTGTGTTTTGATGGTGGGAAAAAGACCAATAAATGGCAAAGACAAAAACATCACTCGCTGGTAGTCAGACCTTTTCTGGGAATATATAAACTAAATGAATGTTCTCTGAAGATTTCATCTTGTTTGAATTATATGTTAATAATGTTCTGACAACTTAGTTTGAAAGGTAAGAAAAGTTAGGCATGTATCAGCTTCAAAGATGACCCACACTTTAAAAACTCTAATTTTATAACTAGGAAAAGGCATTTTTGGTGTGCAGTTTGGCTTGTTTTTAGTTACTGGTGTCTGGTTCACTGAATTTCAAGCTCTGTAACTGCAAGCTTGGCCTGTGCTTTCTGTTCTGACCACTTGAGGGAATCATTCTGTAGCTTTGGTCTGTAATTTTTGTTTTTACACTAAGGAAGTAAGAAAAATTATATTTGTTGAGGAAAGTTTTCCAACTTTACTTCAACATGAAAGACATCACAAGGCACCGGCTCAGAAATAAATTACTCCCTACATACTAAATATCCAGGAAGGGAAAAAAATGTTGATAAATGAGAGTCTTGGGAGTTGCTAAGTGAGGTCCCTGCACACAATTTATGATCATGCACTCTTGGACTTCAGAATGATTAATACAGCTAATTCTCAGTAGAGTAAGAGCTGTTTTAGCCCAGGAGAGAACTGTACGCTATTGTTTATAGAAGCAGATAACATCAAAGTGGCCCACTGCTTGTGTTAAGCAAATAGAGAATTCTGGGTCAGTGCAAATTAATCCTAAAGGAGTAAGAAAAAGTTCTTAATGACTGTTAGATCAGTGTGTTATCACTTTTCATACAACCAAAAATGGTAGAACTGTTAATGAGAATTACAAATGGCCTCGCTGGCCACAGCGTGCTGGCAGCTGTCTGAGAGCATGGTGACCATTAAGTCCTCTTGTGATCTGTAAATATGACATTTGCTAATGGAGTGAAGAAGATTTAGGCAATTTTCTGAGATATTTATGTGGTTTCAAAATGGTCCTTGGCAACACATACATGAAAGTGTTTTACACTGTAATTAGCAGAGTGGAGCAGAAGCCTTAAAACCCTTATCTTCTATTCATACAGTAAGATCCAGTTTACAGAAATAAATTAATTAAATTTTCACATGAAGTAACTGTGGGGAGAAAAGAAAGTCTTGTTGGCTGTGCCTCTTAAGATGTGTTTTCACACAAAGGTAAGTGAAGCACTTGCTTCATATTTGTTTAGAAGGAATATGTTACATTTCACAGACTGACAGTATTGCAAAGTCAACTACAAACTGCCTTAGAAGCATTGTTTTGTTCCCTTGAAGCACAATTTAACAGCTTGACCACAAGAAGGTCTAAAACATAAACATCCTGGTTTTGATTTTGTGAGATGGTTTGGATTGGTAATGATTTCTGCATCTCTGAACATATCCCAACATATTATAATTCTGTTCCAGTCCTTCTGACATGATCTACGCACCACATTATGGGATGTAGCAGGGCTGTTGACAGGTAAGGAGTGGGAATGGGATATAAGGGTACACTGGCTTTGTAAGCTGTGGGCTCCTGAGCTGTGCTGGCAGACCAGAAGGGCAAAAGTCACCTCAATTCCAGTTGGCAGGTCCATGCCTGTTTACAAGTCAACATAAAACAGTATGAATACTTAACTCTGTAAGTATGATTACTACAATTAACTCTCCCAATACTGTCACCAGAAAATTATTTGTCTGTTAAATTTACAAATAAATTGCCTTGTTTCATTTCACACAGGATCATTACATCAAGAAATTTGCATAGTTATTACATCCTCTGATATATTGCTGTCTGGTACAGTGGTTGTCACTCAGCAAAGTTCATACATACATGTCAGTGCTTTGCAGAATATTTGACCCATAAAGCAAGCCCTTTTCAGAATACAGTAACAGCAAAAATAGGCTTCCTCCCCTGACTTACAGCTTTCCTTTCTACTGCTTCACATCTGGGGTGCACTTTTGCATAGGGAGGTATTTTCCAAGTCAAGGATGTGAAATACCTCTGTGTGGATACACAGGGGGAAAATGTCCTGCATAGGACACCAGATCTTTTTCTCCTTTACATTGATACCCCTACAAGGGAGAGGTCTTTGTTCAGGGGATGCAAGAGAGCAGAGCTGTAGCAGTCTTGTTTTATTCTAGTATCAAACTTCCCTGAAGACCTCTAAGCTCTTTTGTACATATCTGGATGGGGAGGTAACAGAGATCCCTATGTGTGCTGTGTGGAGTAAATGAACCAACCTTTTAGCAACACACAGAGGAACTCTGATATTTGCCAAAAGAACTTTGGTGGGAAAAGTTGCTGATTTGCAAAATGAATAGCCTCCCGCAGGAGACTTTATTTAGAAGTGACAAAAATCTCCCTTACACAAAATGAAAATTCATCTTCTCTTCCTCTCTTTGGCCCTTCTCACTTAGTTTGAGGAAGGTAAGCAGCTTTCCCTCTTATCCATGGTAAATCATCCATCTAACCAAGCGGTAAAATTGCAAAGCCTGCCATCTTTGTCCTAGGGAAAATGATTGTAGGTGTCTCTCATGTTCAATGTCCCATCAATGCATAGCCAAAGCATTTGAATTTAATTTTCCTAATCTCCTCACAGGAGTCTGTACCTTCTGCCCTTTAATCAGCTTTGATGTTTCTCTCTGAACTCACTCCAGTATGTCTACACTTTTTGCTGGTATGTGTCTAGAACTAAACATAGTGTAATGAGCAGAACAGAGCTACAATGTAATGGGCACAAAGAAAAACAACATGTTTTGGACTTGAGCAACCACCATCTAGCAATTAATTTACAAAGTTTATGTCTGAAAAGGGAAAGTGAGCTATTTTTCATTTGCAGATAAACTTTGGAAATCTTCCACCTCCACTCTACTAGAAAAGAGAGGAACAAAAGGAAAGCAACTACTTGTGATTCATCTCTGTCTGCCTCTCAGAACACAGCACACAGACCCCTTAAAATACTCTGCAGACTTTCTTGGTGGCTGGCTTGTCCTGTTCACCCTTTCTAGCATCATCTGAGAAATACACTGTGCAACTGGCCAGTCCGACAGCTTTCATGATGCCAAAGTTTATGGCAACTGTAAATCTATTAAGCCACAATTTGCACTTAATAAAATGAAACAGCAAGTAGTTAAATGAAAGCTCAGTCCTAAACTGGACAACATTTTTCAGGAAAAGTCATTGAGCCTGCTGCTGCTACTGCTGCCTTCCTCTGAGAAATTCAATCGTGCTGATTGAGGGAACCTGGAGAGAGCTGGCTATTCCTTCCTTTGGTTTGTAATTGCTCCGTAGACCATTTAATCATCTGTAGATGAAACAAAGCCTGTGCTGTGGAGTCCCGGAAGGGCAGGCATGCGCTTATCAACTCCTTCCTACCCACCAAGCAGAGCTGGGAGCTCATCCTGATGCTCTGAGCAGCCCTGCTGTTGAAGCAAGGAGCTGAGAGCAGATGGGTTCTTCCTGCTGTCACGACGCCAGCCTTCCTGCCTGCCTTGATTTCATTACCGCAAAGCCTATACAAGCCAATTTTTCAGGAGCGGGGTTTGGAGCACAGAATGAAGGTCTTTCTGCCTGAGAAGGCAGGCAGATACTGAGACACCCGCCAGGACAGGAGCTGCTTGATGTTGTCTGGACAAGAAGAGATAAGCACTGAAAGTTAAATAAGATGAGCAAGGATTTATTGGCTTCTGTAAAAACACATTCCTCTGTCAAACTTAAAATGTCTTTCTTCATACCCCTGACTCTGAATGTGCTCCATATTGCATCATTGCTCAGTGACCAAGTGGATGGCCCTGTTTCACAGGTGGATAGTCTGGTCAGAAACTGTATGCCCAGTTTCATTAACTTGAAGAAAAAAAGAAAAAAAAAAAAAGCCTGGCCAGGGAATGCACTGAGTGTGAGTTCAAAAACCTAAAACCTCATCCATCTTACTAATTGGTTTGGAATATCAGCTTTTATTTGAGATTTGAAATCTATTTCCTCCTGAATATAGGTAATTTGCCTAACACCTCAGGCACTACACATAACGAGGTAAAGCTTGACACTGCCCTCTGCTCCTAGCTCTTATTTTCTGAACTACACCAAGAGAATGCAGCACTTAAAATAGAGCTACAAGAACTGCCTGCTCCTGGGAGGGCATTCCTGGGCACATATCTTCCCCCCTTCCAAAACTTTTGTCAGGAAGTATTCTTATGAGGATTTTTAATTCACAAAAAACACTCAGTGCTGACTAATGCTTGCCAATTAAGTCAGCTCATTGAATCAACAGTTTCCTGTTACCTGTTCCTTCAGGTAGAACAGCGGCTGATACCCCTGCCCTTTCCCAGGCTTCTGTGCAGGGACCTTTCCTGCCTGAAAACAGTGGGGACACCTGTTTTCTGAGCTCTGAAGGCCAGCACCTGAAATCCTAGGAATGGGCCTGCTATTGAGTAAAGGGTGCTTGATAAGGCAGCCACTGTGATAGGCAGCGGAAATTTGATGATGAAAGGAGATGCCTAATAGATTAATCTGGTGTGATTTGCCAAAACACAGGGTTTTCTGGAAGATTATCCACACTCGCAATAGGAAGCCCTTTGTTTGGTAAAAGTCCCCACTTATCATGGTATTCTTTATCTCAACAAGAAACATAATGGTTTACTTGTTTACATGCATGGCAGATATATTCAGAGCTGGGCTTAGGAACTGTGAACTCCTTTTCATTTGAAATGCTTCCAGCAGTCAGGTTATTAGCTGAGGGGGAACAAGCAGTTGGACACACATAAAATTTAAATCTGCCTTGCTTAGATTGGCAAAAATGAATGTTATTTCATCCACTGGGAAAATGTTTTACTTCCTGCTCAGATACTTTTGGAAGAAAATCACAAGCTCATTTGTAGCCATCATATATGTATGTATATATTTTTTTAGAGTTAAGTGGTATGTCTACAGAAACGTATTTGTTACTGTATACCAGTTATTTTCCACTAATATTAATTATTTTATTAGCTTGTCTTTACTTCTTCAATTTTGCTTTGCTTACTATAAAATGTGACTGATGGTTTTACATTATTTATACTGAATGTGTGGCTGGAATCTAGCCCTTGATGTACCTTGGATAGAACTGCTTTGGTTTCTGGAACTGATTTTTAAATACCTTACACATCCGGAACTGCAGAACTACCAAAGCACTGTGTTCTTGAACTCTGAAAATAAACAAAAACTGCCGTGTTAGAAAACTGCTTTATTGAAGCCTTTTTTAGCTATCTTATGTCCACGAAGACTTTTATAGCATGCAGTATTAAGCTTGCTGGATACACACACAATGCACAATGCTGCACAAAGAATGCATGTTGTATTAAAGGAGCTGGAGCATGGAAGTCTGAGGGAGTTGTTTTCCTGTGCTCCTCAGCAGTAGTGTACTGTGTGTACCATATAGAATTCAAATTTACTGCAGAGGATTAGCCAATTTCTGTATCATACTAAGTACAAGGTGGGGGGTGGTCACTTCAAATGGGACTAAAAGAAAGAGAAGGCAAGTAAGCAAACTGCTCACCCTGATGCCAGAGGATTAGTTATGTGGACCTACCTCAGCAATCCACTGCAGCAAGCACAAGAGTGAAAAAGGAAAAGAAATTGAAAAGATGGGGAAAATGGGTCTGGAAATCTGATAAATTCACCAAAGGAATAGATGTTCAAAGATTTGTCTGTCTAGACCAGTGGACAGCTACAAATGGGAGTTAGTGGTTCATGCAAATGGATACAATGCAATGAAACATTACGATGGAGTAATGTTTGGCATAGACAGAGAATTTTATTTTACTTATAGAGCATATTTTATGGTTTATTGAGATGTTGGAAGTCTACTTTCTGTTTTTTTCTTCCCTGTTCATAGTTTACATTACTTATTTTACAATGTGTTCAGGCACACATTGTACTTTTGTTCTGTCTTCTCCAAAGTTTCCTATAGCTGAAGCTGTGCTTAAAGCCAGCCTAGTCAGTGCACAGCTAAAACTGAGGACTGCAGGGAAGGCCTTCAGAATTTGCTTGAAGAGAGTGTGAAACCATCACAATCCTTGCAAAATTTCTACTTTGGGCTTGTGGTATCAATGCATTGTCCATTTTTTTAAAAAGTTTCAAAACCCCAAAACTTTCTAATGGCATTTCCCATTGTTATGTTTTGCACTATTTTCACAAAAACATCTGAATAAAGTCACATGCTGGAATACGACAGCATCTTCTGTCCACAATCAGTGGGATGCTTTCAGAGGAAAGCCCTCAGTCAAGCCAGAGTGACAGCCATACTGAACTGTGGAAGTACAGACAAAAAAATAACTTTTAATGTGTTTCTTGGCATTTTGTTCTTTCTTCACATTTATTAAAACAATTGCTTCCAGTGCTTTCTATATATTTTATTTAGGCTGGTAATTAAAACATTCTAGTAAAGTTGAGATGATTAAACATTTTAGCCTATTAAAGTAGGTGCTTCTTCTAAAAAAGAAAACATCTGTCACTAGGGTAAGTATGGTCAGCCTTATTTTTCATGCCTCTACCTCATCTTGAACTTTTCTGTGGAGGCTTCTAAAAGGTTCCTTGATTTATTTTTTCAAGAAATGGGGGTATTGGGTTTGGGATATTTTTTTCAATTGGTTTGTTTGTTGGTTTAAAGGTTTTGTTTTGTTTTGTTTTGTTTTGTTTTGTTCTGTTTTAGTAAGTGCACCACACCCATTTGTTTGCTTTTGAAAGTTTATGGTTACATCAGCAGACACTAAAAATAGAATATTTCCTTTTGTATAGATATTAAAAATATTTTCTGTGACTAGGACTTCTCCTAAAAATTGCCTTCTGGGTTAGTCAGGGTTTCAGCATGCACAGTCATATATAGCCTATGGCTTTGTAACCCAGCCCCAGGGATAAAATTTGCCTGGTGGTGTTAAAATGTACTTAATTAGAAGATAATTTCTACATGGAACATCTGTCTTGTTATTTTAATGCTGGAAGAAAAAGTGTCTGTCTACACCCCAAGTCACCTTGAGAAAAGGAAATGCAATGCTAAACTGAAGAAATGCTGTGACACCACACTATAGCACAGGGCACTCCTGAGGAATCTGCAGCAGTGCTATAAGTCAGAGCAGAAGTGAATTTTTGAACAAAACTCCTGGTTCTTCCCATTCACTGTGCCTTGCTTCACAGCACAGAGTGGTCTAAGAGCACATTGCACAAATACGTTCTGGGTGAAACTAAGCCAGATGTGCTCCAGGACTGTACCTAATTCACTCCAATATCTCACAGGTAGCTAACAGGTCCCAGACCCAGTCACAAGCAAACCCTCTCTGACATGCCTGGTTCTTGGGATCAATAGATTTGCTCCCCTGATCTGCTCATACCAGCCTGTACTACCTGCTACTGTACATATAACTTGTGTGACCAGCACTGATTTTGCCACATGGAAGGATGTCTCTGTGAATGAAAATACAGCAGTGGATTTCAGAGCAGATTAAGATCTCACGGCACAAACAGAAGCTCTGAGTACTGAACGGGGTGGTTTGCTCAGAGTCCAAGCTTTGGCTGAAGCAAAACGTCCTGACACTTCCACACAGGGTTGTTTGCTGCATGAGGCTACTTCCCTTCAAACCTGTCACTCACCATTGCATGAGACATCTGAGAGTGTGAATGCACAAATAAAAACACTCTATTTCACATCACTGCCCTATGAATGTCCATCACAGGAAAATATCCTAAGGATGCATGGAAAAAAATTACATTAAGGTGGCTTTGTTGCCCCAGTTAGGTCAGGTAAATGATGCCTCAAGCCTTGACTGTTGTAAACTTAGATCATCCAAGCTACAACAACAAGAGGACAAACTCCACATAGTGCAAATGTAACTTGCAGGGTCAGCATGAAACTGATCCTGCCTTTTGGATGAAGAGAGAGCTATATATGTTGTGTCACATCCACCGAGCTGCCAGCAGCACCTGCTAAGAATCTTCAACACAAACTGAAGCCAAAGTGAGCTGAGGTCACGCTTCAGGCGTGCCAGGGTGGATGAAGTCATTGTGTTCAGCCACTCTGGCTAAATGCAGTGGCAATGTATACATATCACACACCCCCAGTCCTCTGTCCATCCTCTTCCAGTTGTCCTTGGTCCTGCATTATGGAGGATATGCAGGAAAGGTGCCCTCTTGGCTGTATGAAACAGCTGATTTCCACACGGTTAGATCAGATACAAACGTTTTATGCATGGCCAGAATTTAGGCCATTATGTTTTCAAGGTATTCCAGAGGACATTAAATATGGCTTGAGTTCATCTTTGAAACAAGTGGGTGAGGTATATAGTATAATATTAATTTACTTCTACTGAGATCCCTAAGGGGAAGACAAATGTTGCAGAAATCTTTACTAAACAGAAGAATGTCTTTGGCGTGTCAGCTCTCCATCACTGGATCTGAGGAAACAAAACATTCATTGTTTCTGGGTCTCTGAGACCTTAAAAAAAAAAATCTTGGATTCTTGGCAGCTGAAAATAAGAGCTTTCAATTCAGACAAAAGAATTATTGTTTCTGGTGCTCATCCAAAAAATTAAATACAAAACAAAAAGTAATATACTTCTGTCTGTACCTCAATACCAATGATGTGTGTGCTCTAGTTTTCTACTACTCATCTTTTGTCACGGATAGATTCATCTTTTGCTCTGCTCATCTTCACTGTACCACAAGAACACATGATGTGTGACATCTCTTGACTCTGTCATTTGGCTGCACACATCCAGGAATTGACACTGTAGTTAAAGGTCATCAGACCCATAAAATGAGTATGATCTTTACACAGAAACCCACACTCTTTCATGTTAGAGTGACAGTTTCTATCATGCTTTTGGTGTCCAGTATACCACAGGAGTAAATGCAGCTGTTTTATTTTGGAACCAGTAGACAGTTCCCAGCAGCAGCAGCAAAATGACAACAGTTTGACCTCGTGCTATCTGCTTGTCCTCTCTGCATGTCTACTTTCATATCCCTGTCCTCTGCACCCTGCCCATGGCTCATCACAGTCTGCAAAACTTGATGGAAATATGCTCAGTTCTTCTCTGGAGAGGAGTCCTCTTCCTAGTGCCAGCCTTGCAAGGCTCTTCACTTAAATCCAAACCACTACTGGAGAGAGATCGCTCCATCTCTTCTTTATCCTCCTGCACAACACACATGGCAGAAGGATCTCAGTTCTCCTCTGCCAGTTCAAACAAAGGCTGGTCAGGAGGAATGAGCATTCCCATTGCCATCCTTTTCTACCACACAAAGGATGATCATTTATAGTAATTTACAATAATACAGCTTTGGAAAATATATATTGGAGGGGAAAGTGTTGTTTTAAGAGCTACATGGAATTTTCAACATTCAACTAAGAAAAGCGCAGTCAAATTTTAGTGGTAAAATATTTAAATCCCTGCATATTTGACAGATTGTTCCATGAGAATGATAACAATTTGTTGTAAATGTCACTATAGCACCTACACATAAATATATACAGTCTAGTCTGACTTCAGAATAAAGTAAGTTTTATCTTTATTACCTGGTACACCACCAAGAATAGAAGTATCCCCTTTGTGCTCTTGAGAAACAAGACCCAAAGTTTGCCTTATTTTTTCTTTCACTCAAATAGTGAGAAAATTGCAATGTAAGCTAGCCAGAAAATGTTGGCAATTGCATGTTGGATAGACTTGAGGGGTGAAATATGAGAATTACAGAGACAAAACGAAGGATGTTGTCAAGAACAGAAATTTAGACTTGGTAGCCACCCTCCTGGAGATGGTACAAAAAAGTCACGAAAATGAATTAAGTTTCCAAGAAGTGAGTATGAAAAGGAAAAAGGAAGCAAAGAAAGGAGAAAGCCTAGAGACACCATGAGAGGAAGAGGAGAGGCAGTAAGTGAAAAGAGCAGAGGAAAGTAAGTAGAGTGGCTCCAGAAGCATTAGGAAATCGGAGTTGGGAGCAAGTCAGTTGTCCAAAGGAGTGAGTGACCACAGAAGATCAGGGATGGGAGAAGCAGCAAGAGAAATCCTCTTGAGAAACATGAAAACACTCCAGGAAAACTGGTGTGGGAAAAGGCATTTGAAAGGGCAGTCCCTGAGACAAGCAATGAAGAGGAGATAGAAAATGACAGAGCCCATGAGGAAGCCTCTCTGTCCTCTCTGCTTGTGACCATGACGCCTCTGCCCCTCTGGCCCGGTATGAGAGCAGATGTGATGGCAAGTTGCATGGCTGTTAATGTAGCTGAGGATCCTAATTTCCTTCTCTCACAGAAAAATTTTGCTGCTTTAGGTCCATCTTGAAGGGGAAAGGAACCTTTTCTTATACTGTTATGGCTGTTTATTTCTGACTCTGAGAGCAGGGTCAGAACAAGCTCCTTTTCCACTTGGGCTCTCTACACCACACATCTGAAGGCATTAAAGAGTAGTGTCTAAGCTGGGGGTCAGGTCTCTCCAAATCCCATACAGCCAGCAGAACAAGAGAGGTTGCTCCAGGCAGCAAATCGGGACTCCCAGCACAAACTTGTCTTGACTTCCTTCTGGCCTGTATAGGGGACCTAAAGACTCCAGCCCCTGGGAGCTTAGACATCCACCACCAACTCTCCCAAACAGCTCCAGATTTTTTTATTCTGCAATCAAAAGCTATAGGCAAAATGTAGTTAAAGTCTTAACCTTGTATGTCTACCAGGACTCCTCTTTTCCCTTTTTACTTTTTTTGAGTGTGTCACTTCTTAAACAGTCTTCACTTGGATTAAAAATGGTGATAGGTCAATTGCTCCTAAATTTGGAAATACTTAAAATACATATACAAAATAATAGGAAGCTAACATTAGTAACTTAAATAAAGGTAACTTAAGTATTTTGTGGTAGAAAGTTAAGCATGTTGTCCTTAAAAAAAAAAAAGCTAACATTGTGCAACATTGGTGTAAAGATACCATAAATCCTGTTTCAATTAAATTTCTTCATTGAAAAAGCCATAGCATGAAGATTGAATGCTAGTATTTATTGAAAGTGATAAATTATCCAAGGATTACACTTTATAAACATGAGTCTCAATGTCTAGGAAAAAATGTAATAACTACCTTAGGTATATTTAAAAAACAAGCTGTTCCATGAGTAGTTAACAGAGCCTGAGCCCCTGTATGTTTCTGTCTTATACCTCTGCACGTTCCTACTGCATTAACCCTATTCATCTCTCACATCCTCACTTGATAATCCCTTTTGGCAAGAGAGAGAACAGCCTGAAGCTGTCCCAGAGCCCTGGGTGAGCTGGCTGACACGTGGCCACCAGAGTTTGCGTGCACCCAGGCGTTGCCAGGCAGAAGCAAAGCTGACTTCGCCAGACAGGGGCCAAGTTACCTGGAAGAACAAATATGCTTTTTCTCTGCTATCCAACCACAAATTTTCATGGCAGTTATTGGAACTTAATGATGTTTGGGATTTCTCCTCCTTTCTCAAATGTGGTTGAAATTGGCCTGAGCTTTTCTTGGGAGATGAAGGGGTAGTGGGGGAGAGAAAGTGAGAGAAAACAGGGCTAAAAATAACAATGTTTGGATTTTTCCAGGCCATTTATTCTGAAATATTAGAAAATTAAATATGTAAAGTAATACCTTTTTTTTTCCCCCACCAAAACCAGACAGTAACAGATACAAATGGATTAATTTTATTTTGATCTAGTAATACATTTTCACATAAAAGGACATCTGCATTTCCTTCAATTCAGAGTACATGCACTTTGAGGTCTGTATTTTTCAACTCCCAAAAGAATGGACAACACACTAGGAAGCTGTTTGGAAAGTGGGGGGAGAAGACCACTGTCCAGTGTGTGGATTATTATGGATATAAGCTCACTGTTGCATGAGGAGCACATTGTTAGAATCACATCTGTTTACATCAGCTGAGGATCCATCATTTATCTGAAACAGTATGTTTCCCAAGACTGCCTAAATGGTTTGGACTTAATACTTGATTACATGGTTATTTTAAGAACTCTGCAGTGGCTCCTAAGAAAAGTCCTTCTGTCTTCAGCAGTCTTGTCTAATTTATACTCCACGTTCTGCAACTCTTGCTGATACTATGTCTTTACAAACTAAAAGGGACTCTTTTAAATAATCTGTGCCATTGTGTTCACTCTACCCATCAGTGAAGCTAGTTACAGTTTTGGGGAGTTAAAGGCCTTTATTTAAAGTAACCAGGCTCAAAGGCTGGTGCATGGTCATAACTGAAAGTAGTAGGGCTTGGACTGAAATTCAAGTCCTATATACTAATGCCAAAACCAAGATAGAGTAGGTTCAGGACAGCCCTGACTGCTTTCGACGTTCTAATGCCATAAATAAACATCAATTACTATTTGTGAGAATATTACCTTCTCTCGAGTTCATACTTCAACTCTAGTTTCAATTTGGCTACAGCCTCATGATTATAAATCTGTACTCTCTTTTCCAGGCCTGCCTCCATGGCTCTGATTGAATGTTACAGAGGTGCTGCACACCAGATCAGCATGTGCTGCATGAGATGCAGATGCAAAGGTTTTGATGGTCTGTGTGTTATAACCTATAGTTTTCACAAGTGTCACTCTAAAGGAAGAGATTTACTCCCATGCACATTTATCTCTGCCTTTCCTCTTACCACACCACCTCCTGTATTTCTTTGCTTTCTTCTTCTGATTTAGTATCTCTCTACTGTTTTGCTGTTCTTGTGTCCTTATAGAATGCCAGCATTTTATACATTTAGATGTCTATGGTGAAAAAAAAAAGCAAAATAAAATGGATCAGTATAAACATTGGCTTTGCAAAGACCTGTAATGGGTAAACGGCCAAGGAAACTCTGCTGCAAAGTAAGCAAAGAAGCCAAAACTTTTAACTTTCACCCCCTCCAATACACATCAGTCTAATGTTCATTTAATCAGGAAAAATATGGATGACTTAGAAATCTAATTACATTGACCTTCAGGGGTGTTTTTTACTTGCTGTCACTCCAAAGTCAGTAATACAAACTCTCAGAATATGATCTTAGTGCCCATAGTCCCTTGCTCTCGCTTTTAAAAATTAATGACAGTGCATGTCCACAGCACAGATCTCAAGATGCCAAACTTTTATCCTCTTTTCTGCTCCCACAGGAATGTTGCTGGATGTATGAATGGAGCTGAGAGTTTTTTTCATATCAGCTTTTTGCGTATGCATGTTAAAAAAAGTTAAGAATCATATATAAGTATGGAGAATGAACAACTTTATTGGAAATAATGGTTTTGTCTGTTCTTGATTTCTTGCATATTCGGTTACTTTCTGAATATATCATATGGATTATTGTACTCCAAATGCACTTTGGTGTAGACATCCACCAACACAATAATCAGTAGTGTTTACATTACAATCAGACTTGACTCATGCCTGTAAATTCATCCCATTTTATGTATTTACACACAGATTTTCTCCCCAATTTTTCCCCCCAAAAGACCACATAAAATGCAAGGAATGGTTCATAACATCTGAACTCAAATCTGCATAAGTTGCAAAATATCAGGATAAGGCTGCTGCTTAAGGTAGAAAAATAACTAGTACTGGGATTAGGAGGTGGTCACCTGTAGAACACTGGTGGACCAGAGGAAGATCTGAGGTACCCTCATTGTATTTTAGCACTAGAAATTGAAAGAAATTTGAATGTTAACCCTCAAGCATCCCACACTTCAGTCGAGATTGCAAATCAGCCAGGATAAAATGGGCTTTTAAGAAATGGCAGAAGAGAACAAGCATCTGCTGACATGACATTTTACATAGCAGGTTAAAAATCAGGCAAAATTAATGCTTCAATGTGCAGCTTTGGGAGCTGCAGCTACCTGTATTCCAAATCTCATTCCATATTTCAACATGTGGTAATGACAACTCTTGCTCTCTGTGGGTAGGTTTGCTCTGGAAATTCTTTAGAAGACTGGAGATTTTGAACAACAATTTTTCATGAAATTTGAATGAAGGAAAAAAGAAGAATCAGAGACAACAAAACCAAACTTATTTTGGGTAGAGATACCTTTGAAGCACTGAAATTGCCTCTCCCTAATCCTGCCACTGTACCTGTGTGGCTGGTGTGGAGAACTGAATTTGAAATGGATTGAAAACTGTGGAAAACACATTGCACCCTCTAACACTTTGCAGTCTGTCTAGAAGGCCAAGTGACTTGACCCATAGTGCAGCAGTGCATGAAAGAGCCCGTATCATTGGAAGCACAAATGGTCTCCTGATTCAGTGTAAAGCACTAGGAAGCAAAATCATCAAAGATTACAGGAACATAAATTCAATGCAAATTACTCAGAGGTTGAATTTAATTGGCAATCACAGCACTGTTTCATCAGGTCTAATAGTGACTCACCATGATAAAAATCTAAATGCAAAGGTACAGCAAAATAATAATAAATAAATGCGCAATCAGGAAAAGCATCACTAAAACCTCACAAGGAAATATATCTGGCAATAAAGCCCTAAAATAAACACTTTGCCACATACTTGTTGGCAAGGACAAGTTTTCATTTAAGTCTGTAAAATTACAAAAAGAAAATCTAGAGCTATTATTTGTAGCTTTGTTTTCTGTGTAAACTTTGCCTGTATGAAAAGTACTGTGCCTTTTCTTTATTATCCTTTTAAATTGGTGAAATTTAGATTTTGTTCCACTCTGAAACTATCCTGAAACATACCCTGCACCAGAAGAACTATGCATGAAAAGTAAGCATAAAGAGTTTAATATCACAAATGTCACAAAATGATAATTAATTTATGTAAAATGCCATAACAAATGCACATTGTAAGACCATAGTGTTGTGGTAAATGCATGTCTTTAAAAATTAACACTCACACAGCAGATTATCTTCTTTTTTTTGTATTCCTTAAATGTTCTGACTTCAAATTTCAAAATGCTTTTCTATGTCAATGACAATCTTAATAAACTACAATTAGTTCCACAAGGCACTTTCTGATGCACAAGCCCCTGGCTTGATTGCGGTGAATGGTGGGTATTTCCTGTGTTTAAGCCCACATATGGATTGAGTAAGGCAGTGGCAGAGAGACTACTGTTTTCCTTCACTACATCTTCATTTCTTTTTCAGAGGGTAAGCCTTTTTTGTTTTTCCTGGCTCTGTTGTCAAAACATTGACCAGAATTTTGGCTCATGGTATTGGAATAGGAGGCCAAAACAATCCTCTGAAAACCAGTGTGGCAAAATGTATTTTAAATCTATACATTCACCATTCAACCATGGGAGTAACCACGCCCACTGCCCCACTCTGTGGTTTAAAAACAACATGGGTTTGCCCCCAGAACGGTTTGATTTATTTGACAACCTTTTTCAAGCTGAGTATATCAACATTTAAACTGGTCTGAGGCTTGGCTTCCTACATCACATGTACACCAAGTATTAAAACACACTCTAATCATTTTCTGCCTCTATTAAACTAGACAAGGTGGATGCATTGTGCATTCTTCAAGCTTTCTTTGAAGGCCTGTCAGTCTCTCCAAAGACAGAGAATCTACAGTGATTTTTGTTTCTTTTTTCTCTGATACTTACAACAGGAACCTTTTAAATGTTAGCTTTATTACATCCTTTTTGGGAAATACATTGTTATGATGAATATGTAGACCTAATTCCTGTTTCTGACATGCTAAAGTCCAATGCAAAACACTAAAAGATGACACATTATAGAGACTTCTTCATAAAATGTAGCAGAATGCACAAGTACACTGTGAGAATGCAAAATATCTTCCAGCATTATTGGAGCAATTCTCTTTCCTCAGGGGTAACAAGGAATACAAACAAAAACTTGGATGTAAAAGTGAAATCAGGACAAGACCAATTTTGCACACATGATTAGGAAAATTAAAGTATAAAGATGGTGTGCAGTAGATTAAATAATCTATCCAAATAATCTATCCAAACAGAATCTAAAATTCTGAGTACTGGGGTAATTCCCCTGAACCAGAATTCCGGTATAATTTACTCCCAGCTTTTTTTTTTTTTTTTTTTTTTTTTTTTTTTTTTTTTTTTTTTTGTGGTGGATACCGCATCGCTGAGCCGGGCCTCTGTTGGTCTTGCCTGCATGGACATGATCTGTGTAACACTCACGTGAAGAACCATATTCATGGACACGCAACAAGAAACCTAAATTTAAAGTCAAGTGGCGGCTCTACCTTGAACCACCTCTAAACGATCCGTGTGACACTTGAACCAAATTTAAATATCCTGCCCGAATTTACTCCCAAACGGCACGGCGGGAACGAAAGAGCGGGCCAGGAAGAGCCTCTCGCCGTTAAATCAAACATAAACTTCACAGCCAAAGCTGCCCCATTTGTGCGTGCTGCAGAAAGCTTTACAAGGGCTGGCGGGGGGCTTTGCGTGTGTGCGAATGCAACCACACGTGTTGCGCTCCTCTGGCATCTCTCCCTCCCTCCTTCCTTCCCTCGGCGCACGGCTCCCCGGGCCCGCTCCGGCTGCGGGGCAGCCCGCCGGGAAGCGCCGGCCCTAATTGAAAGAAAAGCAAAAGCAATTAGCCCGGGGGGACGGCACTCCGCTTGATTGGCCTCTGCTGATGGATGTCTCTCCGCCCCCGGAGGCCACCGGGCCCCCGGAGCGGGCGGTGGGACCCGGACCCGGCCGGGCTCGGTCCCGCCCGGGGATGCTCGCTTATCTCTGAGAGCAAGCTCCCGCCCCTCGGCGCGCCCGTCTGCTCCTCCTGCTGCGGATTCCATTCCTCACGACAACCGTAAGACCCCACCCCC
>WEIU01014871.1:208538-233768 GCA_013389925.1 Aegithalos caudatus
CGACCGCGACCGCTCCGGTGTCCCGGGCACGGCCCCGCTGGGGCGGCCGCCTCCCCGCCGGGAGTCCGCTGGCTGCCTTCCTCCGGCGGGTCGGGGCACGGAGGGATGATCTCCTGTGCTCTTCCCTCCCCGGTCCCTGCATCCCAGCACCTGGGGAGGAGAGTGCTGAGCATGGGCAGCAGGCAGGAGGTGCACCCGCAGGTGTATCCATCCTCAGCTCGCTTTCTGGGGTTCTTTCTCCAGCCTTCACCTAAGACCTTCAAAGAGATGGATGGATACGGCTACTTATGAAATGGTTTTGGTCTCTGTTCATCCTGGAGATAAAGCTTATTTTTTTTAGGGAATACTCTTTTCTTTAAAACTATACTTAAATTGGCAGTTTTTCTATCACAAAGTCAAAGGTCAAAGTTTTCTTCAATTATGAAAATATAGCCGTAGGTTTTCTCCCTCGCTGCCCGCCCCCACCCCCTTTTTTTCCCTTTTAGACTCGTAGCAGCATAATGTTGTTAAATTGCAAAGGGTAGTTCCCATTGACTTTTAGTAGCAAAACGCTGTAATTGTTACATATGGTCCAGCAAAAAGCAGTATGAGCAGCAGCACCAGACAGTTGCTATCTTTAAAGACTAGCACTTTCCATAGTATTTTAAAATAAAAGTACGGTTATAGGAAGAGAAAATGGTCATCAGTGCTGTCAGAAATTCTTTAAAAAGAGTGGTGTGTGGAAAGTCCCTATGAAACAATTTCCAGATTAGAGCTGGTCATTTTCTGTCAAAAGCTGTGTAAACATGAACTGTGTAATGAGGGTAGTTGTAGGATCATGGAGTAGTCACGGAGCAGGTAGTCCAGCTGCAGCAGACAGAGGGCAATATGTATGGAAATGTCCCTAATTGAGGACTGCAGCTCATGGAGGTAGCTGGCACATCTTCTGAAGGCTAGGCTACATACATTCCTTCCAAACCTTTGTTCTAGCTTGTACACAGCTTGTTCTACTGTAGATTTAAGTGTGATGTAAAACACAAGTATGAGTGTTGTTCCAACAGCCTTTTAAAATGTATGGATTACTCTTTCTGAATGGTTCACCAGTTCTCAAAATTTTAGAAATTATAATAGATCAATGAAAATATTTATAACCTATCTAAGTAGAAACTAAATCACTGGTTCCTTATGTGACCATAACCAATGGCTACCAATAGCACCAATAACTGGTGTTACTCATTCCAAGCTTGATGTTTCACTCCTAATTTTCTTCATTAGCTACATCATCCCATATGAACTAAATCTCAAACAGGATAGGAAGAGAAAAGTAGAAGCAAATCACTCTTTTTTTATGTTTGTGGTACTGTCCTCCTTGTGCTGCAAAACTTGTAGCTATGGGCAAAGTGAGGGATGGACTGTGGCAGGAGAATTGTAAAATCTTCAAAGGTCATTTGAACAGTTTCTCCCAGGCAGCTGGAAACTGGGTCCCTCTTCCATCCTGTGCCTTTTGAGAATTTTATGTTATTTTCTTTGTTTCTCTCAATCAATTGCTTAATTATAGGATCCAAAAATATTATTGCTCAAAATAACCTTTCCTTCTAGATTTAGAGAAAGGGAGAGTGATACAAAATTAAGAGTTTAAATTGAGTTAAGAGGCTTGAGGTTTTTTTCCTTTCTTTCATTTTTTCTCTCTTTATCTCTGACTGTTTAATCTGATATACCAAACATCATAAGATAATGATTTCTCAAATGTCTGGACACTTTTAGTGCCTATATTTATTTTTTTTTTCCTTTTCCCTTTGTGACACAGAGTATCTTCTTACTCTGCCTGATAATGCTAATCCTACTGCATGGACCTGGGAAGTAAAATATGAATTTACCATTGAGTTCATACCATATGGGTTTTACCATATGGGTCAAACTACCATGAAAGTGGTTGGACCAAGAAAAATTTGCCTGGATTTGATGGTGTGACAGTGAGCAGTGGCTGCCTGGCAGTGACACCCAGAAGGACAGTTCTTGGGGGAGCCTGGGGGCAGCTGCTGCCCATGATCAAAGCCTGGGCAGTGCAGGCAGCCAATGCCCCAGTCTGCCCAGGGCTCCCACTGTGCCAGCCTGCCTGGAAAAATCACGGAGCTGAACTCCCACCCTGTGAGGTGGGTCTGCATTTTTGCTGCTCCCCTTATAATGAAGTGAGCTAGGAGAAAGCTCTTTTTATTTATAAGAACGGAAATTGTGTGTAAAGTCCTTAAAATCAAGGAGGCCACAGCTGGGTATTTCATATGCTTTTAAAAGCTTTTCCAACTCAAAGTTGTTTCTCTGTCCTTCCCGTGTTGTTTCCACAGCAAATCATACCTACTGCTACTTTAGGCAATTGGCCTAATTCCTGAAATTTTTGAATTTTAATTACTCAGCTCAATAGCTTGAGCTCTTTATCATCTGAATATGGAAGGGGCTTGCATGGTGTTGTCTGAATAAAAGTTTCTTTTTTATGTTTTAGGTTATATTGTTCTCAAAAGTAAGTGAAATATTATGTTTTAAATGATAGTGTAGTTCATTCTTTGCTTTTTCTTTTATTATGAAGTATTATTTGTAAAAATTTAATTATAACATTATTTGATAAGTGAAACTATTTTCATAATAGTTGTAAAAATCACGTTCTATAGATAATAACCATTGTTTGTTCTGTTCTTCCCACTTAATATATAGCTATATTCAGTAATACTTAATAATAGTTAAAGTTTCATCGTGAGCTGTGATGATGAAAAAGATTGCAAGACTTAGGATAAGCAAACACTTAAGAAGTGTGGCTGTTGCTAGAGGACAGACTGATTTAATTATTTAATTTCTACTGTGTTTTCTCTTGAGTGTTTTGGTTTTTTCATAAATGTATATAAAGTTCGTTCTCATTGGTAAATACAGTTTGGAGATGCAGAGAACTGAAACTAAATATTGTTTGACTTGATGCATTTTTTGGCTGACAAAAAACACGTAATGCATCTTTGTGTAGTTGTGTAAGTAAAACCTATTTATCAAGGTTCCAAATCCTTAAGTTTTCAGTTTTTATTATGTTAAAAATTATGAGTAGCTGAATTAATTTTCATGAAAACATAGTCTGGAAGAAATCAGAAGTTAGGGATGTCATCTGTCAAGTAAAAGATATGACAAAGTTTAACAGGACAGCATTAAAAAAAAGTGTTTTAGCATTGTTTTCAAAGGAACTGGGAGTCCTATAAATAATCCTACAATAATTTTCTTCTCCTCCCCTGTAATATTCAAATGCTAATTGTCCAAATTTGGCAAAATTTTTTGGTGAGTTTTAATTTCATAAGGAGTGACTACTGGCTAGAAAAAAGAGAGAGGTCCCAACCAGTGCCTCCTTGCTTGACCCACTGACAGCAGGAATGGCCCCACAGGGATCTGGGCTGTGCCTTCCCTGGGATTACCCCTGACAGGCAAGAGCTTCAGGATGTAGAACAGAAACGTGAAGGAAGTTTGGCATCATTGTTAGGTAAAAACAGTATCACTTCTGCTTTAAAATTAGTTTTCAGTTAGTGAATTGTGGGTATTTCTGGTCACCATGTCTTCCAAAGGTATTTAGGTGGCTAAAGGTGCAGCTGGGTCTTTACTGTAATTCACAAAGGTGCTTGCAGTATAAACTAACAAACAAGGAAGTGTAAATGGCTGTAGATGCTTAGACTGTGGTGCCTTTAAATATCCCATTGAATCTCACACTGACAGATTTGACAGTTCAGTGGTACAGCCTCCGTTTTTCTCAGTATTAGGACCATCCATGCTCTTTCATTTGGACTTAACAGCAGTTGAAAGAGAGCTCATCCTCAGAAATCAGTCCAAATGAAGAAAATAGAGTACTTGCACCTACTATTAAAACTCACCCCAATTTCAAGTAGATACCTCTACTGCATGAAGAGAAGCAAGAGTATTTGTATGTATTGATCTGTTGTAAAGACTGAAAATAAGATGCTTCTTGTGATGTGTGATGTCACTTACCAGTGAAAATTTTGGTTGACCTCAAGACACAGGGAAGTTTTCTTATTGTAAAGAAGAGAGCAGCATCCTCAGCCTTGCTGATGGCTGTGTGAGGAAGGTCACTGCTGTGCACATTGAGTTGGTGGTTGATCCATTGTGAGATCTGCAGGTGGCACTCACAGGGAGACACCAGAGGCATGGCTCTGTGCCACACAGGGGCAACTACACTGCTCCCAAGGGCAGGGTGACTCCAGAGGCAGCTGGGTGGTGCTCAAAGTATGTGGGACCTCAGCTGGCCCTGGCCCAGCACTTGGGTCCCCCTCACCAGGAGATGCCAAGATTTGGCCTCTGAGTTTCCTGGTTGAACATTAGCTTTCCATAGACAGGATGACTTCCTTCTGAACCATGCTTTCTGTAACCCATCCATTTGGGTGGATTTTTCTGCTCACTGGGATGCTGTGGCTTCCACCACTGAAAATATCGCTGGTACTGTTTCTTACTTGAATGCTTTTACTAGCTTGGGGGAAGCCTAGGTTTTAATGAAGGTTGTTACAATTTCAGACTCAAATTTATCTGATTTATTTTAAAAAATAAATAAAACTTTAAAAAATACAAAACTAAGACAATTCACCTAGAGGAAAATTACTTTAATTGCTCTGTGTAAACCTTAAAACCTCTACATGTGACCTGTATTAATTATAACTAGCAAACTTTTACTTGTTTGCACTGAATTATGCAGAAGCAGTACAGTTGCTTGTTGTTAGACCACAAACTTTTATAGACTGCATATACTTTACAAACTACTTTAAAAGCACGTGTAAAATAATAAGTAATGCCCTACCTTTAATCTAAATTTATAATAGGTGTAGAAAGGCTTCTTAAAGTGCATATATAATTACTACTCTTTAGAAACATTGTGCAGAGCACACGGGTTGAAAGAAAGCTTGGTTTGTAAAGTATCTTACACTTCTTTCCTGAGCTAGGTAAAAGTATTCCAGTTGCATGTTATGATTTGTAGCTCAACATTTTTCTTGTACATATTCCATATTCTTTATTAACATGACACTTAAACTAATAGTGTTAATCTGTGGATCCACTCCCACCCCCCCCTCCGCTTTTGTAATGTGTTTGACACATAGAAAGCAGAAAACAGATTTATTGCTCAAAGACATGATGACAGAGGAATTGGCTGTTGCATTCTGGTTTTGTTCTTTGTTAATGATACATAAATAAAACCAGGGAAATTCTAACTTTTTGATGATAAAGATCCTATGGAATGCTAAGAGGAAAGCTGTTTAATCCTTATCTGAGTCAAAGTTCACCGTGTAAAATGTGATTTTATTAATTTTTAAAAGCAGAATTTTTATGTTTTCACCTTAAGAATATTCTTTATTTCCTGTCTTAAACTGTTAGTGTGTTTTTCTACTGAACAGTTTCAACCTGCATTTTAGATACAAATGAAGTTGATCTCACTGGGGAGTTTAAATATACTATTAATTTTGTAAGTAACTTGGAAAAGAAATTCTGGCAAGCAAGTAGCCAGTATAATTTTAACATTGTTCTACAGCTTGTGCATTTAGTTTCCAATGAAAAATATGATCTTTTGCTATGTTTGGAGAGCTCTGCTTTTAGAATAACATTATTGCTTTAAATTTTTGTATGTATATGTCTCCCACTTTAGCCTTTTGTGGAGCTTCCTGATTGAGGCTCCCTGTTGGGTGTTTGTGTGAGGGAGATTGAACTTAGAAATCTGCCCACTGCAGGCGCCGAGTTTCATACCTGAAGCACATACCAGATCCTAATTCCTGTTCAAAACCATTCCTGACCATTGGATACAGGAAGCAACTCAAAGACTTAATCAAAACAGTTTTTGTTATATTTCAGGTTTAGATCTTATAAAAGCAGTGGCAAATTATTTACTTCATTTTTTCCAGTTCTTCAGTCTTATGTCATTGCCCTTCTAACTTTTGGACACTACATGGTCAGGCTTCTTTCTCCACCTCAGGAGAGTTTTCTTTGTATTTAACTATGTCTTCCAACTCTGTGAGACCAGGGAGCTCTTCTGAGCTTGCTGAAATTAGCAATCAGGAGATTCCCATAAAAACCTGACATCTTTTGCCTTTGTTTCTTCAGGTAGGACTTTTCTGTTATTCTCACTTCACTTTCTACAAAAGTCTGAATAGGTGTGTTAATCAAGCAGAATAATTTTTCTAGGTTGCTTCCACTTGAGGTGAATAAAAGGAGAGCAAGGCGAAGAACTGCTCAAGGACCTTATGAGATCAGTCACTAGACAATAAAATGACAACTGAAATTCTGCAGAGATAAATGTTAACTGTTAAACCTCAGAAAAATAGTTGTAGCTGTATGAGGAAAGTGATTGCCACCAGGCTGACCCGCACCTTTCAGAAATGGGGTCTTGGCATCTAAGATAATTCCAAGAAAATTTGTTCAGTTCTCAGTAATTCCCTCCCCCAAAACTGGATGTTCAGAACTTCTAGGAAAAAAAAAAACCAAAAACAAAAACAAACAAAAACCCCCCACAAACAAACAAACAAACCCACAACCAACCAACCAAACAAACAAACAAAAAAAACACAAAAAAAACCATGGGCTTCAGAAGGAGAATAGACAAGTACTTGGGAGAGCTGTACTGAGGATTGCTAGATAAATGAACTCTGTCTCAGGAAACTCTCCAAAATAGCAGAAAACCAGGAAAATGCTCTGAAAATGGCATATGCTTGTCCTGTTCTTGCTCTTCTGTGTCTAGTTATGGGTGTTGCTGGAGACAGCATCAGGAGAACTGCTGTCTCAACCCCTATTGTGGCCCTTGTGTTCCCAACACTTTTTTCATGTTTGATTTAATGGTATATGGGAGAAATGGGGCACAAACTCTATTGTGAGTAGTTCGTTCAAAGCGTACTTAGGCTTACAGTGTGATAGTAGTCTTATAAATGTAATTAAGATTCAGAAAGTGGCACAGATTTATTTTCCAGGATGTTATTGATATAATTTGCCTATGACATATTTTTTGTGTTCATAGTGCTTCATTTTTACCTTCTTGCTTGCTTGCTTTTGCTCTTGATTCTCCTTGGTTATCCTGTTACAACACCCAGTGAGATTCCTGTGTAGGCAGATGAGACCTTATGTTTCCTTACCAGAAATTTGACTTGTGAAGATAAAAATGTTAGGGAAATACCATTGTTTTAATCTTTAAAATAAAGTTAAAAGTGATAACCTAGATAGCAAAAAAAAAAAAAAAAATCTTGATACTTAATTTATATTATCTACTTATAAAGAATGAAATTACTTTGGTGCTAGACCTAGACTTGACAATGAGTGTAAGTGCCATAGATTTTAAACATGCCTGTCCAGGACACCTGAGTGCTTGTTCTATTTTATATAAAGGGAAGCTTACCAATAAAACTGAAAACTTTCAGCCCCCTGTGCCACAAGTTTACTTCAGCCACAATTCCTGACACTCCATGCATTTCTGCTTGATGGTAATGGAAAAAAAGATCTGTTGAGAAGAACATGGATGTTTATTGGGGTGCAGAAATAGTGACTTAGCTCCTGTGCTGTTGTACATTGTGTTAGCTACATGCTGCATGCCCACAGAGTGGTCTGGGGGTTTGCACACCCTCAGAGTCTGTCCCTTGCCAGTGTCAGCACTGCAGTTGGTGTGGGATGCCTTCCAGCAGATGTGCATGGTAGGTCCCACACATCGGGGTACCCATCTGTTTTCCTGGAGTCCCTGAGGCTCACTGGAAGGGAGGATACTGTACTGCATCTGCAGGCGTTCCAGGCTGAATCAGAGGTGGTCTTCAGTTGCAGCTCTGGAGTTAATTGTTTATAAAGCTGCTGAAAGGTCCCTACTAAACTTAATTTTTAAAAAATACCTTTCCCTCTTCCGTTTTATTTCCTTCCTCTTTATTTTTTTTTTCTTTCTTTTCGGTTTTCAGCTGTTACGCTTGGCAAGTTTCTTTCCCAGCATTTGGAAATAATTGTTTTCTAAATGCTACCCAGGTTATCTGCCAAATTCAACACCTTAAAAGGAAGCAGGGGTGGGGGATGAGAGACCTACCTGGGAATGGAGTAGCTGTAATGAGTCTTTAGAAAGTGCTAAAAAGGAAATTTACCAAATATAGCAACTAAAATCAAAACCATTGAGTTTCTTCACATTAACTGTAAAATACCACATGCTATCATCTGCAGGGAAAAAAGAAAAAGCCATTTCATCCATTCTCATAACCTCTTTTTTTATTTTCTCCAACAAAAGATAAAGCCTGTGTGGCTTTTTGGGTTCTTTTTCTTCTAACAAATGTGTGTAGTTTGGGCAGATACAATTTTTCTTCAAAGTGTTGCTGGAAAAATCCTATCAGTTTCTGAGAAAGCATAAGAAAATAAGAGCAAAGCAGAAACCGCTGATGGCACTAAAAATTACCTTATCTTGGAGACTTTGCAATGGCATAATCAGCCGGGAGGTTGGAAGACAGGATTGATTTTGCTGGTGGCACAGAAACAGGATAAAAAGTTTAATTCTTTCTCCTTGGTGATGGAAGGGCTAAGGTAGCCCAAGGTATTGTTGTGTTAGTGCTGTTTCTGATCACTGTGAGTTTGGTCAGGGGCTCAGTGCAGTTGAAAATGTGTTACAGCAGCCCTGGGACAGCTCCAAAATGTGGATTAGCGGCAGTGGAGGGCTTGCACAGGAAATTCACAGCTTTTATGAAGAACAGCTCAGCAAGCATAAGGAATCAGGTTCCTTGTCCTTAAATGTAGGTGTTTAGATGCCAGGGGTCAGCCATGGCCAGTTACTTTTTGGTCACCCATGCGTTTGGTACTCTCTCTGGAAGTGGTCAGCCTCCACTGGTACCTCCGAGATGAATTCTCAGTGGCTGTGTTTAACATCTGCTTCCCGGGGGATCGGCCACTGGCTTCTGCCAGGTTCTCAGGTGGGTGCTTGGATGGGGACAGGGGACAGCACTTCCATGACAAGGAGCTTGCTAATGCTCCTGCCACCTCCACAGCGTGGCTGGGAGGGGCTGGCAGCCACCCTGTGCCTGGCGGCAAAGGCACACATTGAGGTCCACGTGTAGGGAAAATTGCATGGCATTGGCTAATGTTTCAGAAAGGAGGGAATAAAAACCCCCATATACCACTTTCTGTTCTTCTTCTGTTCTCTGTGGTTTTTTTGGCTTTTTTTTTAATTTTTAATTTTTTTTTTTTTAATTTCCTTTTAAACGGTAATAACTGTTTGGATACAGGACTGCTGGTCATTGTGCCTGGTACAATAGTACTACTTCAGCTGGTGGGACTCAATACTGTTGTGTATTTAACAGTAACAATATTTTACCAAGCAAATGACTTCCAAAGAAGTAGAGAAAAATAAAAGGGGATATATGCCTTCATGACTTCCCTTCAATTTAGGTCTTGTCTCTTTCAATAAAATGAGGTTTTTTCCTACTCATATTTGATGGCACATTTTGCATATAACAGCTTCTCTGTAATAGATACTCTGTGTAATTTGGATATACTTTTTGATACATTAACTCAAGGGAACTTATTTAGTTTTTGTAAAGCTTTACTAAAAGTTAAAAATAACCTAAGATGACAATTAGAATCAGGATAACTAAGTTGCTCTTGTTTAAAAGTTGAATTTTTCAAAATTAAAATTACCTAATTATATTGTGGATCAGCTGTTCCCTATTAACATCTGAGCCCTCATGTTACTGTGGCTTGGTTCTGCTGCCAGAGGTCTCTGGTGTCTTCTGAGCAAGACAAGTCTTTTCCCCTAGCAGTGTGGGTGGGTATATATAGGAGCTTTTTGCAAACCTCTTTTGCAGTGACATGAAGTGCAGCATATGTCAGAGCAGTATTACAAGAGTAGGCTTTTTTAACACTGGTGCATTATAGGAATCTTTCCCAGAGAGAGAAAATATTTGCCACAGCAGCTCCTGCAAGTTAGGTTGCCTAATTATGGCTGAACTGTAATACACACTAAAACATACATTCTTTTTCCTTCTGGGCTTCAATAGAAAATTACCAGTCTTGGTGAACTTTTCTTTCCATTAGTAAAGAGAGCACTGCTGATCTGAAAATCCATCAGGTCATCCATACCAGCATTACATCAATTGACTTTTGAATATTTTTCCATTAGAAAAGGCTCCGTTTTATTCCCCGGCTGAAGTGGCAGACTTTCAGTTTGTGCGGTTTTTCCATTTATTGAATTTTGCAATAAAAGAGTTTTCGAAACAGATGTCCGTCATTGCTTAGGAGTGGGGCATTGTTAGAGGGCTGTTTTCTTCTCTCTTTTTATTTTTTTAAGTTAGAAAAAATTCTTGTCCTGCCCCTCCCTAATTTTAATTGTCACTTTAAAAAGCCATAAATAATTTTCTAACCTATAATCTGGTGTCAGAACAAATATAAGCACCAAACCCTGATTTCAAAGAAATATTGCAGATTGGCCATTGTTCTCAGCAGGAGCAGGACTGGATTTGATCTCTCAATTGTAAACCAGAAAGAAGGGAGTGGATGCATTGCAGAAGCATGGTTCATATTAGCATCTTCCTTAGGGTGTGGAGTGGACCTGTTAACACTTTCTTAATGCTTAGATTTTATAGAAGCAGCCAAATGTGTGCAATGAGTAATGTCCAAAAAACTGGGTTTGAATTGATTTTTTTTTACTTCTTGCTAGAGTCTTATCCAGGTAGAAAGATAAAGAATTAGATTTTGGGTCCTGATCCTAAATTATATGTGGTTTATAAGCATAGTGGTTTTGGGACAAACTGAATATATTCAGACTGTATCTTCAATTGTCACAGAAGAGCAAAGTGCTATTCTGTGTGTATATAATGTGTGTGTGTTTATACATATACGTACTTTAAAAAAATCCCAGATTTTCATTTTTATTTTTTATTGACAACATTTTCTCCATATATTTTTTAAAAAGCGATAGTTTTTCTAATGAGGATTTTAGATGAGTTTGTTTAAATTACACCAATGAATAATTCTGAATTTCAAGAAGTTTACAACACTTTATTCTAAAGAAGGAAGGAAATCATATTTTGGATTGATATCTGTTTGGGAGGGTAAGCCTTTGTTGTTTCATCTCAGTACTTCACTGTTACTTTAAACATCAAAGAACACCCTTTCTGAAGGTGAGAGAACACAAAGCATCCCATATTTATAATTTATGGGGCCTAGGACTGTGACCTAATGTAAACTTGAAGAGATTTAGTATAAAAATATGCTTAGCTTGAGGGCAACGTTTGAAAACTTTGTGGATTTTCTTTTTTATCCTGGCTCAGTCTACAATCATATTGCTTTGTTATTATTTCCTCTTAGCATTAAAGTACGATTGACATTGATAGATATCAGAGAGAGGCTGAGCTTCCTAAAGAAAAAAAAAAAAAAAAGGAGGAAGAGATGTTTTGTTGGCAGAGAAATAGTGACGGTAGAAGAGTTCCTGGCTGCTTTTTATTCTTCTGCAGACAGTGAGCACAACGGGGCTCTCGCTGCCTGCTTTTGGCTTGCATGGATTCACAATAAACAGCTCAGCTATGTATTTATTTTCAAGACTGATTCAGTTCTTCAAAGACAACTTGCTTCCGACTTGTGAATACTTGTTAGTTGCTGGAAAGTTGCAGAAGTGAAGATCAGCTCCCAGTTTCATGCCAACAAATTAATGCGACGATGTGGTACTGTCTTTTCCACAGGTGTGTGTGTACTAGGACTGTCTGAACCTCCCTGTAACTAATAGCCTGTATAGAATTTGGAAGGAGAAATCTTCAATGGAAGACCCCGAGGGAATAAATGGGAAGTCTGTAAGTAAACAACTTGTCAGTCCTGAGGAAAAAAGTTAGGGCTTTTAAAGTGGCAATTATTTTTGTGGCAACCAAGTGAATGAAAGTCTTAGAGAGCTACATGCACTTTTAGTGATTGGATGAAGCAGGGAATGATGAAATTGAGACATGGAGGCTTATGCTAAAGCTACAGAAAATTAACTATAGCTTTAAAAATACTTGTCTTCAGCAACTCATATTACAAAATGATGGTTGTTGCTTTCTCTAAGAAATATTTGGCCTGCTGTGTTTATGTTGTTAACATTTTTATCTGTTAGAGAGTTTTCATCCCATTATTTGAAGTTATTTCTCTTTTCTTGTGTGAATATATGCAAATACTGCTTCTGGGAGAAGCAAGTGCAGCTCCTAGCTGCAAAGTCTTAAGAACAGTGGCAAAAAATGTAGTAGCATTGTTGTTTTTTGTAAATGCCTGTTTGTAGAGTCACAATAATAAGAAATTTTTCAAACTATCACGTGCGATTAAGGATGTTTCATGCACGGTCAAACGATTAATTGTGTGTTGTGGATTTGTTAGTTTAATTTGTGGCATCATTCTTGGCATTCTGTAAAATTCAAAATGCTGCATACATGTTTTTATTCTGAATTGTTTATCAGAAACTGTGGGTATTGAGATTACCTTATTTTTACCAGTTGTAAAAAAAGTCCAAAAGCTATTTAGTAAAATTAATTAGATTTATTTCCTGCATTTTTTCTGATGTGTTTATTTTTTACAGTTGACAGTACTCTATTCTCTCTCACTTTTCCCTTTTTTTTTAAGTTTCTATATCCAGTTTCCCCTGATGCTTTCATTTCACATACCCACAGAGGAGAAGAAACCAAGCCCCTTAATAATAAGCCTGTTGTGTTATGTGTTTTTGTTACACTTCATGTGTAGTGTAATTTTTGCTGTCTGAAGCAATATGGCTTTGATTATTTTCCAACGTTCATTTGTTCCAGTCTTGTCTCTATGTATAGGTTTGGGTATTTATCCATCACTGCTGCCCTCATGTGTGGACAGGACCAGGGACAGGGTGGCCATGGTTACCAACAGGCACTAAACAGGGATGGTCCTGCGTGCAGTTGCGATGCCAGAGCTTTCAGCACCACCCAAGTGCCTCGTTCTATTTGGAGTTAGGCTTTCTTCCATGCATGAAAAGCCTTTCCCTGATGCTGTCAGGATTTTCTCTGGCTTCCACTGCAACACTTCCCCTCTGTGTGCCTGGCATAGCCTGGGCTTCATGTGCTGTGGAGGGTTTGGGCTGGGTAATTGTATGCTGGAGCTGTATGTAATGACAAATATAACTGTCGCTTAACATAACAGGAGAATTAAGGGAAATATTTGTTCATGGTTTGGCACCACCAGCACTCCTGTTGGGGTTATTCATTCCATTCCTTCTTTTCACCACTTAGTCCAGAGAGCCTGTAAAACACTTCATCTGCTCACAGTTTCCCTTCACATTACCCAAGTGGGTGGTAGTCGTTGATGCTATCAGGATTATCAAAATCTAAACCAGTAACTGCTGAATAGACCCACTGCACTGACCACCACTCAGGCTTCTGTAAATGAGGACTGAAGTGCCCAAAGGTACATGACACAGGGCAGGGTGTGACTCTTCTGATTGCAGTGTCATTGGAGAGGTTTAAAATCGGGGTATTAAACCCTGGAATCAAATCCTTCAATTAGGTCTCACTTAAAGTCATTCATAACTGGACAGTCTGCTGCATTTGCAACAGCCACTTGACCAACAGGGAGATGTCCTAAAAGCAGTAGTCAGAAGGCTAAATAGTCTTAGTGAAAATAAAGGTGATGGCACAAACATGGGTTTTGTTTATTTTGTTCTCTGTGTGTGCTTAGAAATAAAGAAAGGGCAACGAAAGATTAGCACTCTGTAATTAGAAACCAGAAACCAAAATCTGTGACTTCGAAAAGCTGGTGCTAGTCCATAGGAAAAGAAGAAAACTTCCCTACACATATCAGTTGAAAGGTAATTTAATTTTGCAACTGACCAATGCAAACTATGCAGTGGAAGAAATTTCAGGTACATGTGGATAAGGTACATTTTCTCAACAACTGAGAAATGAAGCTGGATAATGTTTTAGGAAGACCGAGCCAGATGGACAACAGAGAAAGTACCAGGAGAAGGGTAAGGTAAAGCAAAGTGAAAGAAAAGTTATCAGGAAACAGTATGAGAGAGTAGATGAAGAAGTACTTTGCCATTGTCTTTGGCCAAGATTTATCTTTTGAGGAAGCGGATGATGTTGCACACGGGAATACAGCCTGTCAGTGTTCCTGTGTACATAGGCTACCATAATAAGCCCAGTAAACTCACTTCTGCACTTCTGTTACACAGCTGAGTATTTTCTAACCAAGAAATGCTTCTAATTGTACTGTCATGTGCTTGGTTTGCATTCTGTAGGAAATGAATTTCAAACTTGGGCTTGCAAACTTAACATTACATCTGCTCCAGCCTTTCCTTTACTAGGTGCTTGAGAAAGAAACACAACACAAACCTGAGGCTGGCTGGACAAAGGATGTCAGCGTGTTATCTTGTCTGAAAATTTCACTCAAGATCTGTTGCTTTCTTTCCAAGTCCAAAAAAGACTTTGAAGCTTATTTGCTAATGATATATGCACCTATCAAAGATGGTTCACTCATGTTTCATCAAGTTAAAACTAATGGTTGGATTTTTATAATTTGTATTTTCTTCACCAGGCTGAGGGGGCTTTTCTGCCTGCCAGTCATTTGCAAAAAGTCCCACTGCTCAAATATACTTGAGAAATTAAAAAAAAAACAACCCAAAAAAACAAAAATCTCTCGTTTTAATTATTTTTGAGATGAAAATGTCATTTTGAGTGTTAGAGAAATTCTGATTGTAAGGAGACTGAGACTGAGTAACCAAACTGATTTAAAAAAATTATGCAAAATTATCATGGCTTATATTTGTTGTAGACCAAGCCTACCAATTCCAAACTTGGCATTGGCATGAATCTATTGCCCTAGAAATCCTATAGAAGCCCTAAAAGCAAACACTGATAAGATTCACTGATAACCCAGGTGGTTAGAGGTACCCTGATGATGACTTCTTAAAAAAAACTCAAAAAGGGCAGTGTAGAGGTCAGCAGGTATTTTATTTCATTTGATTTGCCTGTGATTATTTTTTTTTTTTTAATGCATGGGGTTTACTTATTTGCAAAAGAGCACAAGAAAATTTTCACAAGTAAATATTGGCTTGTTTTCAGCAATTACTATACTCTCTGGGGATATTTTGGTGGGCTTTTCTTCCATAACTCTCTCTCTGCTAGCAATATTAAGTTATTATATAGCATAAAATAATTTTCATTCCTACCCTGTTCAGGCTCATAATTGAAAATTCTTGTTGCAAAATTGCACACCAAAAGTATTTTCAGCATTGAATATTTTTGATGATGGAGTTTGCCCATCTGGAAAACAGAGCGAAGACTCTGAGGCCCTCAGGAGTCAAGGTAGATCCAAAAAGTGTTTACCCAATGAGCCAAAAAAGGAGGTGCTCCTGATCCACTCCAGTAGTTAATCTTCTCTGATTCCCCCCACAGCCCCCAAACCTCAGCTTTCAGTCAGCACTCAGGGCAGCCTGGCTGCATATTTCCAACTTCTTTCTCCTCCCTGCTGCTCACTGGACACTTCTCTCCTGCACGCCCCGTGTCACGTACCGGAGATCGGCACTTTGCACTGAAAATTCACCTCCTACCTCCGCTACTGGAAAGACACAGAGCAAGCAGTTGGTTTCAGCAAGAAAGGGGGAGAGAGAAAATAAAAACCCAAACCAAAAAACATCCAGCACCTGGCTGCAGCAAAATAATGAATTTTGCAGCAAACATGCGAGATTCTGTGGAATCTTGGAATAATGCCAGACTCCACGACCACAGAAATGCTGAGTCCATGGGGCCCAGAGAGAGATGGCTGGGGCAGTTCACATCTCTCTGTCTTTGTTTCAAGCTCCTTGCAGTCTTACTGAGGCATCAGATTACACTCTCTTCACATTTTCAAGGTTATCTTCACTACCAGAAGGGCTAGAAAGTTCATTTTGTTTCAAGGCGAGCCAGGATCCGGCAGCACAACTCTCGAGCGGTTTCAGAGGCCACCGCCACGGTGGTGGCATGGCTGTGCCTGAGGGCATGGCTGGTGACCTCCAGATTTGAACAGCATTGTCGATGACATGTTTGTCATGCTTACTCACATTACCTGTTTGTCACATTAGGGAACAAAGTCTATGAGGAGGAAGGGTGAAATAAAAGTATTTTACCTTCAGTTGAAAACTTACAGCATTGTCACTGTTAAAGCATGCATGTACTGCCTAGTTTTTCTCAAAGACTGGCACAGCACTGTTTTCTCCTCTGTGTTCCCCTCCTGTTCTGAAGAAATGTGTGACACGCTTCCTTTTTGGAAAGCTGTGCAAGGCAATAACCAACAAGCACCATGCAATTGCAATCTGTAACTGAGCCTATAAAATGTAATCGCCTGCACCCTTCCCACTCCCCTTCCCCTCTCTATCTGCAATTGGTAGAATATTGGAAACATAAGCCACAAAACCCACTTATTACACTCAGTAAGTGTCAAAAAGAATGAACAGCCGGAACTAGCTGATGTATTTAAATTCCCCAGATTGAAGGGAGCTGCTGCTGGTTCCTCTATAGCAACTGCTCAATCAGTTACTATTGATGGAATTTTTTCTTTCAAAACATTTTAGTGAAAATACTCCTGAAAAGCTGTTTGTGGACAGTTTGAAAACGTCACTCACTACAAGTTCTTCATTCCTTTAGGTTTGCAGTGACACCGAGGAGAATTTCTTGTCACTTAAAATGTACCTTTCCTAATTGGTGGCAGAAATCCTGCAGTGCCATAGGCAACAGTGCCTGTAGCACTGAAAGAAGTACCACTACCCACAGCTTGTAGTGTTGGGTATATTCCCCAAGGTCACAAAGACCTTGCGAGGGTTTTGTTGGGGTGCATCAACAGATAGCAACTCTTATCTTGGTTACAAATCCTTGTTTCCTCAGAGAGGTGGGCTTTTGTCTTTGTTATGGCATGAGGCATTTTTAGATGACTTGTAAAAGTGGGTATATGAGAAATACACAATCCATCTGACTTTTTCCAGCCACTGTGTGCAACTGTTCATCGTGGAGTCTCTTGGAAGTCTTGATGAAGTTGTAGCTTAGCCCTTAACAGTAAAAAGCAAACTGCCCAGTGAAGTTTATTTTCTTTTTACTAGGTTTTCTGGACCATTGTTCCGCTTGAGGAGCCATGTTTGTTAGTTTTGGCTCTCTGACTTCTCTTCCTTAAGGATAAACTCTCCTTAGGCAGTTGTACAACTATGCACTGAAAGACCGCGTAGCAGTTTATTCACAGCCCAAGCTCCAGCCGAATTCAACTGTGTGACTTCCTGGCTTAAGCAGGGGTGCATCCGTAATGTAAATATCTACTTGATTCTGTGGAAAACCAGGAGGTTTTTTGTTTGTTCTTGTAAAAGATTCCTGCGGGAAGCTTAACTTTAAAGTTGGCATCCAGCCTTCTCTGCTGTGACTCGGATACTGATCTGATTTTGTGCTTTCATGGACATTTTTATATTTGAAATTTTTTAATTCAACATTAGCTTTGCTTACAAGCTACAGAGCAGAATAAAATCACATTACAAACATTGCAGTATTAGATTTTATCACCATTTATTTCTTCTCGTCTGCCCAGGGATTTCTACATGTTCGGTAGAACTAATTTGCAGTCAGACACTGAGGTCTTCTAGAAGGCCAGCAGGCTCCACAAACTAATTTATCCAAATAACCAATCCCTCATAGGCCAACCATAGAAGGACACCAAAATGGCCTAAGCAGGCAAAGCCCCCTTTTGAAGTCTGGAATGTTTTGACTGACTTGAAACAGGCGGCAGGAATGAAGGGATAATTTTCAGTGACCCATGGGACTTTTTTGCCATTTTCAAATATTAGGTAAAACAAAGAGAAATTGCTTGTTCTAATTTAGAAAGACTTAGCAATCCGGAAGGTAACCAGACTCAGAATTGAGTACTAAGGTATAGAGCTGAAGTTTACTTAATGCATTGAAGGTTTGCATCTGGGTATATGGTATTTACACACCCAAATATACACAGGCTGCTTTACTTACACATGCACATACCTAAACTGTTTTTGAATTTGACTTCTATAAAAAACTTTAGTACAAAGTATATTTATGCAATATTAAGTGGACTAGCTGAAAGGCCGTTTTTAAGTATGTACAGTTTTTCTCAAAAACAATAATTTCTAATTAGAAGGATGTGTTTCTGTTGCTTCTTCAAAAGTTACTCAGATGCCAAGGCTTCCATGCCATACCTGTTTTCTTCCACTCCCTGTCCTGATGCCATTTGAGTAAATGTGGAAATTAATACAATTTTAAGTGTGTTTTCTAGTCTAAAGTACTCTTGCAGATAAAAAGGGGAAGTATTTTGATGCATACATAAACTCACGATTTTCTATGAATATTTCTAAGGAGAAAAAGAAAATGTGAATATTTAGAAATAAAATGAAAACTTTACAGATCAGGTATTTCATGTTCAGCTACTTGAATGTGCATCTTAAAGACAGTGTGGAGCAATCACATGGATTTCAGCAGCTTTTTTAGAGATATGCTCTTGTAAATTTGGTCTCAAGTTTACCATGCATATTTATGTGATAGGTTGAACCCTGTATTTAGCAACACTAATGACACAGACCAGCTCCAGCACTCAGCTTCATCCCCATGACATTGACTTGCAGGTAAGCTGGAGCTTCCCAGCAGAAGGAATGTCTGTAAGAACGATCACTAAGCCGGTAGTGAAGCTGTTCTACCTGCGCTTAACAGAATTGTGTTTCCTTAAAACAGTGTTTTGATGAGGATTTTGGTCACCAACTCACCCTTTTGCTTCTGATATCTCTGGTGGTTCTTGGCATGGAGCATTGCTGTGCAGCTCACATGTGCGTCCTGATAACTGTATGGATTGCAATGTCAGCAGATGGGAGGTTCAAGGTGGCATTTAAATGTTTATGGTACTGGGCTGGGCTGTGGCTGCCACTGGTATTGCTCCTACAGAACAAACTCCTAGTTTTAGTTTGTTGTTTTACAGGGGATGTTGAAATATAAGTTCCTCCAAATTTCAGATTTCTCTGAAATATTAATTTTTACTGTTGTCCTATGGTAATAGAAAATACAATAGAATGAAATCCTGTTAAGGTACAGTTTTCAGTCCTGTACATACTGACCTCAGATTAGTGGATTTCAGAAACATGATGTTTAAATTAATGTTATTTTGGTGTGAGTTTATATATGTGTGTCTGTGTGTGTCTGTGTTCATGGAATGTATTAGATTAAATTAAGTTATGTTCCAGCTTTTACTTGAGGAATATAATGTTGTTAGTAGTTAATAATGTTAATGCCATGATTTTCTCATATTATGTTTACATATATGGCTACAGTAAAATCAAATTATATTTGCTGGGGGTAAGATTAGTCAGTCAAGAGCTGTTTACAACAGGAGAAATTAAAATTCAGACTTGGTAGGAAAGAGATTCTTCTCTATTTCTGTCTGCCTTGCTGTAGCTGTACTGTCTAGACTGTCCTGGAAGTTGTAGACTCAGTGGTCTCGTGGTCCATGCACAGCACAGCAGCAGGCTCTGGCAGTGAATAGAAAGCTTCATAGGGATTTCTCATCAATCACATAGAATTTGTAATTTCAGCATTTTTGGCATTCGAAGCCTTATATTCCGCCACCACTATTCACATAGGGTGGACTTTCCATTGCACTGACAATGCACCTCTACAACTGTGCAGTGCAGCAGATGGGAGAAAATTTCTTCCCAGCCCCTATGGAGGTCAGCTCCCACCCCAAAGCACAGGATTTGATTACCTGTAAATTATAATTTACACAGATATAAATGCTGTTAATGGTCACGTGTCAGTGAATGAAATTGCTTGAAGATAAAAAACACAATGGTTTTCTCGTTTTTCTCATTCTATTTTAAAATAAGAAAGTAGGAGTGTAAGTAATTTCAGACATACTTTCATATTTTCCTTATGCTGAGGTGTACTTTTAAAGTATAATCTAAGTGTTGCATTTGGGCAAAATGAATGGGGATTCAAAGAGTGAGATCTTTTAGAATAAGCACTGCTTTGGTGCTTGTAGATTCAGGAATTTGCTCTTGCTGAATGTGTGTATAGTACTGTAGATATTTTTAGAAAGTAAGCATGATCTATTTTATATTTTATTTTTATTCTTAATAATTGGACATATTTTTCATGTTTGACCAACCTTTTAGGCCCGTAAATAATTTAAAAGGTCTAAAAGTATCTCAGTATTCAGAATCAACTAGTTAAATGCTTATGTGCCTGGATTTCACCTTCAGTTATATGTACATGAAGAAAGAATCTAAATTTAGGGTTGCCCTGTTCCACTTCTATTTTTTTTCCTCTAGTTTGAAGCATTAGGTTTTTTTGGGAACAAGCAAGGTGTATTTAGTGGTAGGCTGATGAGTACCTCAGGTCTTTGTCCTTTGCAACAATACTTTGAAGAGGGTGAAGATCCAAGATCTATGTTATGTTTTTCTCTGGTTTTTGCAAGGCTTTGTAAAAGCTAAGTGGCACATCAAGCAGGTTCCTATAGTGCAGACACTGCAGAAATCCTCTGCTCAGTGCCCTGTAAGGGCTGTATGCTGCCATTATGCTTTCTATAAACAGAAGACAAGCACACTGCCAAATCCTTGCAGCACTGGACATCAGCTCTTTCTGTTCTTAGCTTGTCTTGTTTAGTGATGCTCAAAGACTGTCTAATTTGGCAGTATTGCATCCTCTTTTGATCATCAGGAGCAAAGAGTATCTTGCACTTCTTGGTAGCTTGGAATCTCCATCTTTGCAATTTCTTCTCTATCTGCAATTTTTTAATAAAATAATTACCTCTGATGAGTGGAATTAATTTGACCGTATTTTGGCCTGACTAGTGAGACTTAAAGACAAAAACTACTCAGAATCAAACACTTTCAGAGCTGGACAGAGAAACAAGAGCCTCATATGGCAGCTTGGAGAACCTCAGAGTGGGACTAGCAGAGAAGAGCAAGAGGTAAGTGGATGCCACCAGATTGGGTTAGACAACATAACTCAGCCTGGTGTTCTGAGTCTAACAGGGGCTGGTGGCAGACAGTTGATGACAGTAGGAGAAAGACAGCAAATCCTGCTTTTGAGAGGATGGAAGATACATGCAAAACATTGTGTTTAATGCTGTCCTTCATTAACTTGCTTTTGGATATGTGTGTGCTTTGATTCTCTGTAGTGATTCTGTAGTTGTGTACTCTTGTTCTCTGTGTAGTTGTTCTCTGTTCTCTTGTGCAGTTCCACAAGTTAATTGTGCCTTTTCAAAGAAAGTGGTTTTGTTGTTTTCTGCTTGTTGCATAATAACTGCAGCAAAAACATGGGGTTGTTAAGTTTTCCTGACATGAGAAATAATGACTTGTTAATCTCTGTTCACTTCCTGCAGTGTCTTTCCTCATTTGGTAGAATTCTCTTGTTTTCATGACACAAAGGTGTCTCTTCCAAGCTGAAGAGCCTTGTTTTTTCCTCAGGTTGCTGCTGAGCTTTGTGTGAGAGATTCAAGATGTGAGCACTCTGGCTTTATGATGTTTTCTGTTTTACTCTGTGTTTCCTTCCTAATAATTTTAAATACTACATCCACCCTTTTGACTGCCCTTGGCCACCAAGGCATTGTTTTCTGAAAATTATTGGCAAGATCATTTCCTTGGGAACAACAGATAATTTAGCACTTATCCTTGTCTATTCTCAATTTGAGTTGTCTTTTACTTTGCATTTATCAACACAGAATTTCACCAGCTCTTGTCATGTGTAGTCACCATGAAAGCAGTTTTCTATGGGCAGATTTACTTTGAGCTGACCTGAGTCATTTAGCAAATTTATAACCTTGGTGTTTGTCATCTTTTCCAGGGTATTTATGTTTAATAGACCAGGACATTTTGGAATTCCACTAGTAACATTGTGAAAACTGCCCACTTACTCGGTTCCATCCTTTAAAGAGTAATTCATGACAGGCCTTTTATTTTACCTTATGACAAATTGTTTAAGAGCTTTTGCCTTGTGAGAGCTTTTCAGAAATCTAAATATACTACATTAACCAAATCATCCTTATCCAAATAATCATTAACTCCTAACAGAAATGCAAGTAATCTTGAAGTTATGGCTTCTTTTTACAAAGCCATGCTTTCTGTTCCCCATTACATCATATTCCCATGTGCCTACCAATTCTCTTGTTTATTATAGCAGCCGATTGGATCATGCTTCCATTGTTTTAGAGTTCGTGGGTGAACTCTTGAAGCTGGCTGGTTTGTGTCTTTTCATTTTGTTAATCCAAAGCTTCTGCTGATACTTTGTTTTAGAGCTGTCAAGGTCTTCTCTTCTTAGATAGTGAGCATCACTCAAATAATTAATTTTGCTATCTCTGCAATGGTCTTGTCTTGACTGAATTTTCCTTTGTTACCACAGTTAAATGTTGACTTTTTGCACGTTTTTCATGAAATATTTATATTCATCTGAGACAATAACAAATGGTTCCTTAGGTTTGGGGTAATTTTTGCCCTATGTTTTCCTAGGTTTGCATTTGAATCTACTAAACATGAGCCCTTTTCTTGTTTCAGGTATTATACTGTAGTGTGTGGCACTCAGCTTGTGTAATGTCTCTGATGGACATTCAGAACCTTTCTCACTGAAGCTAATCAGTTAAAAAAAAAAAAAAAAAGGAAAAAAGTCTTTGAAGCTGAAACTCTGTATGAATTTGTGTTGAATCAGGTTAAAGAGATTTGCCAAAAAAACCTCCCAGAAAGTGGGGCCACTGGCATTAGTTGCAAATCAGGAAGATGTGATTCCATTCCCTCTTCACTCTGTTCTCTGGTGATGGTACTTTGGAATGTCTTCCCATGACAGACAGCTTGGGCTGGAGCAGAGAGGTAAATGAACAATTCACTCTTATGAGCAAGTGTTATACTCATTTGGCTACAGGTGAGCAACTTCTTCCAGACAAACAAGAGGAATGGAGGAGCAGTTTGAATTCTAGTTCTAATCAGGCAGAAATGTGGTTTAAGCTCTCTTTTGCATTCTTTGGCTAGTAAGATAGTGTTGTAGGAAACACCTGCCTCAGCCACCTACCCCCTCTTTCTGTTGTCCAATCTTTTTGTTAAAAGCTCTGTCTCCAAAACTTTCTTCTCTCCTTGCTAGTAAAGTTTCTGGATAGTTCTGATTTATAGTCTAACTCAAAAGGATTAGACAGGTTTTGGGAGAGTAGGAACATAAACTTCCAGAAAAACTTGCATATGGAAGTGTATTCTGCTTTCTTTCTGGAACCTGCATCTCACTGACCAAGAAAAGATACTGCTGGGAAACATTCAATTGTAATATTATTTTAAAGTCAATTAGTAGCTTTGAGAGTTTCAAAAAATATATAATATGTCCTTTAGGGGAAGATCAGAGACCCTTTCTGACAAGTGGAACAGAGAAAGGAAAGAGAAAAGCAAACTGTCACCTAAAGGAATTGCATCTTTAGTTTAGAGGAACACATGATGGAAGAATAAATTTTAGTTTTAATCCCATCTGTTCTAAAAGAAAATTCTGAGAGTTGAATTACTTAATTTACTTTTTAAAAAATATTATATTTTAAATGAAAAATGAATTCATTCAATACTCTTCATAAGTAATTCAGTGACTATTTTTTCATGTCTTTTGGTTGAACAGATGCACTATTTGAATGTTAACTGTTATACAGGGCTTTGTTCCTGCTGTTAAAGATCAGTAATCAGAAAGTTCTATTGAGACTCAGGCCTCAGGTAGTTTAACACCCCTGGCTTCAGTGGGCACTTGCAGCCCGTGTTTAAAATGTTGCTGGATAAATCTTAGAGCTTGGAACTGAAGACAGTCTGCATCATCACTCCTATGCACTGTGGCTAAATCCTGAGCAAGACAGCCAGAGTGCAAAATGTGTGGTTCTCCTCTTACTTTGTGCTCTTTTCTTTCTCCACTTTATTCCTCCTCTTTCCCACCTCTGTTGCCTTCTGTTCAAGAAAAGTGTGTCCTAGTTAACATGCATGGTTCCTCTAGCACATGAGTTATGAATCCTCAAGTGGCAAAGGTGCTAAACCTAAGCCTTACCCTGTCTGTTACTAGCATATTTTGACAGACCTGAGAACAGCTGATGAGATCATGAGCCCAAAGTTGTCAACATATTACAATTAAAGGTGTGCATGTGACAAAAGCTGTTTCTGTTTTAATTATAGCTCCTTCTACTCTCGGTTTGTTGTTGTTTTTTGTTTCTTTTTTTCTTTCAATTACAGAAGATTGGACACTAGCTATATAGCAGCTCCAAATTTCTGTCTCTTCCCAGGCTTCTTCCAGGGAAGAGTTTATCCAGTGACCATTGGATTATAATGGCATGACAAAGATTTTATCCCCTTGACCTCCCCATGAAATGTATTGGCATATAAGTGGGAAGAGAGCAAGAAGTGTTAGCAGAAAGAAAGCAGTTGTAAACCTTAAAACTCTGAAAGCATTAATTGCTTTTCTTTATTAAAGATTTAGACATTTTGTGTGTTGATCGTTATGATGGTGGGGTGTGATCACTCCTCTGTAGCTGAAATGCTAAGATGTACTGACTGCTTGTCATCATATAGTGAGAAGGGTTATGCCAGCACCTTTGGACCCCTGGGCCTTCTAGAGCATCTCTCGTGTGTTAGAGCTGTTACCTGCGTGTTATGGCCTTCAGTGTATTGTGCAGGAGGAGGTTGTGGTGAGCAAAGGTGAGAAGGAAGGAGGGAACTGCACTGTGTAGTGTAATCCAGGAGCAGGTAATAAAATGCTGTGGAAGATAATTCTGAGTGGGAAGTGAAGCAAGTAAGCTTAGGGGAAAAAAAAGAAGGATAAGTCATTTGCTCCTTCCTTTTACCTCCACCTGAAAGTACTCCTCCACTTACCTGCTTTTCCCAGCCTTGGACTTCTTATCTTTGTTCTCATGTTTTACTGGCACAGAACAATACTTTATTTCAGTTGACAAAGGATCATAGCAGCACATACCTGAAAAATTATTTGTGCCTCTGTCCTCTCCCGTCTCTTATAACCTGCCATGAAAATAAAAATGGATGTAAAATATTTTTCCAGCATGACTTTGAGAGTTATCAATTATGTACTTCTGCTGATGAGCATTTTGACTATTTGCTTACTTCACACTAATGCCAGATTTACACTGAGGCTGTTTAGGTCATCCTGACTCCTTTCCTTAAGCACTGGTACACCTTTGGCTTTACTCCCATTGACTGTCAGCTTGTGCTAATAATAAACTGTGGATCTCAGCTGTTTTTGCCGACAAGCAAGTGCTCTTTTG
>WEIU01014871.1:233870-253705 GCA_013389925.1 Aegithalos caudatus
TTTTTTTTTTTCTCTGCACTCTTCTTATTCAACCACTGATGTTTTGTGCCGCTCTAGTTTCTCATTGTCAGTGGCTAAGTAGGAAAACATTATTCGCTGGGAAGTGTTCACAGGGCGTTTAGCATTAGAGACAGCTGCTAGAAATAGAAGTCCTGTCCTTCTTGGTTTTGCTGAGCAGTTGTGGATAGTTTGTGTCAAACGAACTCAGTGGGAGATTTTATGTTGTTGTTACTGCCGTTACTTAGAGAGGACTGCAAACTCTTGCCACATTTTTTATTGCACATGGCATTTACTGTCATGGACTTCTTGTCTTTGAATTTTTTTTTACAGGGTTGCTTGGCAAATGTTTAATGCTTAAGTATGTTTAATACCAAATCCTTGTGAGATACTAGTTTAGAGGGCATTATTATTCTGCCTGTAAGCCTTGCACCCTGCTGAGAAATTGAGAGAGTTACATTTATAAGTCAAAGAGGATTGTCAGAAAAAAAGTGGTGCTGACAAACTCAATGTGTTTTGTGCTTTAACATTTGTTTTCTGTGAGTAATTTGTAGGTATAAAAGTAACATTTGAGTAAATTAAGTGATTGGAAGAGATGCACAGGACCTGTGTAGGTCTGCCAAGAAAAATAAACATGACTGTGATGAAGTGTGGACAGTGGTGTTAGCAGAGCTGTAGAGGCTCTTGGAGGGACGCTAAACAAGCATCATTGGGATCATAAACAAGCTGACCATGTGGTGTCCAGGAGCTGGGCTTCTGAATCAGACATTCTCTTAATCCACCACAACCTTTCATTTTACTGTTCATAAAGGAGTTTTAAAACTTGGTATTTTTATCAGTTCTAAATCTGTCAAAACTGGAGGACTAGATTAACTGAACATCTGAAGTGTTTAATCCGAGATCTTTGTGCTAGCCCAAACCAGCACTAGAGGTTTTGTGATTGCTCTGCTGATACTTTTTAAACATCTAAGACTTCAGTAAGGAGGAAATGAAACTTCTCTGCTTTGAGATCTCTTTGTATAATTGTATGTAATGTTCTGGTAGTAAGGAGGGTTTTGTCATTAAGACACTGATCTGACTTTAGGAAAGGAATCCTCTCCACATCTGTCCTGTATGATTTTGATGCCAAGTAGTTTGTTTCTGCCTATTCTTTGTCTGAAAATTGGGACAGTAACATTTTCCTTCTCATTATATTATTCTAAATAATTTGAGCGAATTGTGGTAAGCATCTGTTATGTGTAGAGGTTGTACTAAGCACTGTCTTATAGCCCTGAGCATTGAATTTATCCTTTTGAAAGTAAAGTGAGAGTGCCAGGCAAGAAAAATTACCTATTCTAAGCTTTTGCTTTCAGTAATCAAAAGGATGAAGCTCACAATATTCCTGTGAAGATCTCTGTGTAAGTGCTCACAGCAACTATATTCCAGTGGGCAAATACAAAACATACAGAGACAAAACATACTTTAGCTGTTTTATATGTTTTTGAAGTGATAAAGATCTGAAATTTAGATTTGAACACTATATTATCTGTCCCCATGGAGGGAATGGGAATTGTATTTGCAGAGCTAAAGCTGTGAATTTGATACAGAACTTTCTTCTATATTCTGTAAATGCAGTAATTTCTCTTGAGGCATATTATTCTGTATGACTTCTTCCACTTTGTGAGTGCACACACTTTTTATCATGGATGTTATACAGTGAAAAACGGTATGCTTTGGAGCTATTTAAATTCTGGAGCAATTATTTTCTATAGCAGACATTGACATTTTAAAATGCTAGCACATATTTAAGTGACACAATTCAATATTTTCAAATTTCTTTGTTCTCATCTGGTCAGAATATAGTGAGATATTTTGTGATAACCAAAATTATGGAATCTATTTAGTAGTTTTTTGATATATTGAATAGTTTAATGCAAAGTGGTACTTAGAGGCAAATGAAGAAAATTCCAAGATAAATAAAGCAAATTTTATATTTTTTCTTTAGCTGTTTTTAAGATAGGACTAATTTAGTAGTCTTACTTTTAGTCATCTGCTGTTGCTACTTTGTACAAATGGTACTACATGAACAGAGGACTACATGATGCAATTTTAATAGTAGCAAGAACATATTATCTTGTAACTTGATGGCTTTTTTAAACAATGCAAATTTTAGAATCATTATTTTTAAATTATAAATATATAGGTAGTTGCCACATGTGTTTCTCCTATTTAATTTATATTTAACTGTGGTTGCTCTATTAATCTTTGTTTCGAACATTAAATGCCTTCCTCATGGCAGCTGTCCATTCACTAGTACCATGACTACTGGCATGTTAAGTTCAAAGTGGAATGTCTTGGAGAATGCAGATAATATATTTAGTTCCTGTCACCAGACAGCATAAGGCACCAGTGCGTCTCGTTCTCAGAAGAGAAAGCCAGATAGTTTCTCTGCAATGTTCTCCTTCAGTTAATATCATTTGGGTTTTTTTTTTAGCAAAAGCAGTAATCAAGTCTATCACCGTGATTTTTTTTTTTTTCTGAATTTTTTCGTATTATGAATACCTGGAAGAAAGTTTTAAACAAAATAATTTTAAAACCAGTTCCAGAGAGAATATGTAGGAGATTATATGTGTTATTTTGTTGTTTTGGGGTTTTTTTTGTTTTGTTTTGTTTTGGTTTGGTTTTTTTTTGTTTTGNGTTTTTTTTGTTTGTTTTTTTTTTTTTTTTCCCCAATCCTTAAATACATTTGTGACAAAAAAATAAGCTGGAGCTGGAATGGATGCAGGAGAACTCTGGGTCTGAATGATCAGCCATTTTAAAACAAATTATAGAAGCTTATAGAAAAGAAAACTTTCCCAAGAGCATATTGAAAGGCTTAATGCATATTTCTAGAAAATTGCAGCTGTCAGGCTTTCTTTCACTACCCTAGCAAAATGCTGTGTCAGGTGTTACAAAGAAGTTTGGCTATGCATTTAGAAAATTAATAGCTTCCTTACATCAGACATGTTAAATAGAAACGTCTGGTTGCACAGCCAATTGTCATATTTTGATGTTCCTACTGAAAATTCTTTCTTTCACTGTATAATTTATGCTCGATAAGCTATAAAGAAAGACTCATTTTCATGCATGTAAAAAACATTTATAGGATGAGACCAATGATTGCTATGCAAATCTTGCTGCATATACTGTCAAGTGCTCCTGAGAATGTGCCATTCAGTCACAGGGAATTCCATTGTGGAACAATAAAGAATTGCAAATTTGCCACAAGGAAAAATTTGTATTGACAAATTCATATGTATCCCCAAGAATCTGTGTTCAGTTTGTCCAAAGAACAAATTGACAGCAAGTAGAAGTACCTTACACTGATGCTCTGAGTTTGAGTAAGTTCAACTTTGTCCTAACAGGCTTTCCATCTTTCTAGAGCTTTCATCTAGCCATAGATTACTGCTGGCATTAACAGCTTAAGCCTCAGGTTTTGTGAGTTTTATGGTTTCTTCCATCCATGTTGTGATTAGCATATTGAAAAGTGCACTACTCTAATGGTGAATTCTTTTCTTTTTGTGTGTAATTTCTCATATTGAACCTGATGCTTATTGTCTCTTACCTTACCATTACACATCTCCAAGAATCTTCTCCTTATCTTCCTACTGGGTAAAAAAAAAATAAAAAAAAGGCAAGCAGTAAGATTTCCTAATAGCACTCTTTCCTTCAGGCTGATCAAAACCAGTTATCCCAGCCTATTATCATATGGAATGTTCCCCATAATCTTGATAGACTCCTGTCAGGCCCTTTCCAGTGTCTTATATTGGGAAGGCAAAAACTGGACACAGTAATTCAGATGCAGTCTCTTAAGTGCCAAATAGAAGGGGAAAAATATTCTATGATTTGCTGCTTGTACTCTTGTTAATACAGCCCCATATTCTTTGGCTTTCTTCCCTTCTCAGTGTTCAAATGCTCTCTCATTCCTTTCTGTAAATCTGCACCCAGTCAGTTCCCAGCTGCACTGTTGCATGGGGGTGTTCTGTCCTGGCACGGGACTGGGCATTTCCCTTTGTCAAACTCTGTGACTTCCCTACAGACCTGTATCTCCAGCTTATCAATGTCCCTCTGATGAGCTGCAGCTCTGCCCTACCAGTCTGGGAGGGCAGGGCTGCAAACCTGTAAACTTTGCGGTCTACAAACTTATTGAGATTTTATACCACTCCTCTCTCTGCTTGTTCGTAAAGATACCAAACATTATGGGATGTATTATCAATGTCTGATGACACTGGCACCTACCTGTCAGATGGCCTTTACATGGCTGGTCACAAATCTTCAAGCCCAAATGTTTAGCCAATTCTCCACCTGCCTTATCTTCTACATATTTGTCTGAGAAAACACTGTGAGGGGCTTTCAGACTCTTGTCCACAGAGCCAGTTGTTTCATCTTGCAAGCAATCAAGTCAGTTAAGCACAAATTGTCCTTGTTGAATCCATGCTGGCTATTCCTTTCTATCTTTTTGTCCATCCTGTGCCTAGAAATGGTTTCTGAAAGGATTTGTTCCATAATCTCACTGGAGACTGAGGGCAGGCTGACTGGGCTGTATTGTCCCAGAGTCTTCTTGTTCTTCTTGAAGATGACATTGGATCACTATTCTATCATCTTGAGTTTTGTTTAATCATTGTGACCTCCCAGAGATGCTCAGTGATGCTGCTTTTCTACCTTTATCCTTATGCACTCATGCGATATCTCTACACTCCTCAAGAGTAGCCTGTCCCTGCCTCCATCCTCTATGTTCTTCATTTTTGTGTTTAAGCTGAATCAAGAGTGTCTTTTTCATCCATGCTGGCCTTCTTTCTGCCTTTCCTGCTTAGATTCCTACCTGTTGGAAAAGACAGTGCTTTGGGGAGGTGGTTAAGAATGAACCATCTTTCCTGTGCCTCTCCATCCCGTGGGATTCTGCCAGCAGGTGCCTTCCCACCTGCTCCTCTGAATGGTCAGATGAGGGAGTGGGGCTCTGCTGTGTTCCTGATCCCATCCATCACTGTGCAGTACCCACTGCTAAGTCTGCCAAACTTGCACTGCACTCAAACCAGGAGGATCCCTACGGCAGCCTCTTCCCTGCCCTGCTAATGGATTTGAGATCTACTTCTTTTTCCCAAGATGAGAACAATTTTTCAAGGCCATTCTTATCCCTAAGCTTCAAAGGAATTAGCTTTAAATAAGCAGGCATTTGCCTAGAAATTGGCAATAATTAACAGTGGCTGTCCATTTAAGCTAAAAAGAAATCAAACAGTAAAACATGAGTGCAGATTGTGGATGTAAACCATGGCTGGTTAGGTTAGGAAATTGATCTAAGTGTGCTCTTTTCAATTTCCCTTTACAGAAGAATGCAAAGTAATTACTGTATTTTGAATGACTATTGTTCCTGCATAATGCTTATGGCATAAACACACCCCTTGTCTTCTGAGAGCGTGATAGAATTTTATCAATTCCCGAGGGAAGTGCTTGCTTTTGAATGACCAGCAATTTTCTGTCAGTTTATCTAATTGATAATGTTTATGCCTGTTCAGTGTACATAACAGAAAACTGCTTTTGTGGCAACTTCTAAAAGCTGAAACTAGGCTACAAAATTTGATAACCGCAAAAACTATTTAATGTAGCTAAATGCCAGGGCCCAAATATTTTCCTATTATATAATGCACAAAACAAGTTCAATACCCACGACATTAAAACAATGCTTTTCCCTACTTCCTGGGATGCCTCCAGTTCCCTGCCTTTTATCTTGAGGATTTTTATAAGTACTCCGTTTGTTGCCCTTGTCTGCAGGGAGGAACACTAACCACCAAATCAGTAAATTTACTAATACAATGACAAAAAGCTGTAACTCTTTGGTAACTGTCAATGGACTTAACTTTGCTCACATTGTGAGACAGGTTGTGATAAGTAGTACAATACTGAGTTCCTGACTGAGACATGAAGCTGAATATTGCAAAAAGTGAATCATGTAGATTCAGGTGATGTCTGCAGTTTCTCTGCCTTTTCCACCTTAACCAGTTTATGCTACTGAATGCTAAAAGTAACATGGTTAATTCTGAAGTTGTTAAGGAGGTACTTGAAGAACAATTACCAAAAACTGGTTTAAATTCTATGGTCCCTTCTGACTTGCAGACAGGTTTCCATCAAGTAATCTGCTGCCTTAAGCCTGGGGATATCCTAAACAGAAAATGCTATTTGTGTTAAATTATTAAGACTTAGTTCTATAGGGTAGCTTGCATTATGTAAGGGCTTAAACTGGGTCCATCCCAGATACTTCCCTTAAGGTCTTATATTTGCTGGACCAAGATGTAAGGTTTCAAAATAACTTTTTCTAAAATATGCAAAAATAGTAATGGTAATAATATTAATAAGTCTGAAATTTCATCTCTTCCTGTTCCTTTAGGGGTAAGAATTAGACTTGGTTTCTGGAATAGTTGTGGTAGTTGAACCTTTACTAAGCAACTCAAAGACCTTAACAAATGAGCAGGTTTAAAAAGACTACTTAAGTTACAAAAGGGTGTTACTGATGACTTTTTTGAAATAATATTATGCCAAAAACTTTTCTTGCATCCCTTACAGTTGAGTTTCTCATTAATAGGATTCATACAAGTATTCAAAATTGAAAAAAATGAGGCATGTAGTTGAATATTAATGCAGTTGTTTTCAGTTGTGGAGAAGCTACAGTTCAACAGTATCCTTGATGAAGTGATTGATTTTACTTTTTCTTCCAGTGACTTGCCTTTTTCTGTAAAACACACCTGAGTAAAACGTATATTTTGGTACAGGCATATATAAGTATGTTGTATAAATACATATGTATTGTATATTTCAGGTAAACTGGGAAGGTGTTTAGAAAATTTCTCAGTAGTCCTGTAAGTATAACTATCATGGGTAGAGATTTTATCTCAAGTTTTCGTAAAATAAAATGATCTATTAAAGCAAATTTTGTTTAAAAACTAATTGAATTTTTCAAATATTTATCCCTAATCCCTTGCTTTAATTTCTTCTTTATTACCTTTTCATCTCAGCAAAAGCAAAGTGTTACAATCACAAACCCCCTCAAAGTTATTACATCGCATATCCCAGAAGGAGACTCATAAAAGGGACTTCTGCACTTAACTTTTCTGGGTATCTGACTGCAAAAAAAATATTGAGGAAATTCTGCTAGTTCCAAAACTCATTTTTAAGTTAGTTGATATTTCTGAACCCCAGCCAAGGTGAAGATTAGGCAAATCATTTGTCATGCTGCTTGATTTTGCTTGATTTTTGATTGTGAGCTTTCAGGTTATACAGGGAAGATCTTCAGTACAAACCAAGCGTTAAGTGAAAAATTTTGGTGTTATAATTAGTCCTATGAACAAACAGTGCTTTTGCAGACCTTGCTTTTCTATTTACAACCTGTTATTAATTTGTCCTAAGACAAACATCATGCATGTAGTAAGTGTGGTGTCTAGGGCTCTAATCGCAGACTAAGTATTCCTAGGTGAATGAGAAGGAACATAATTATTTTTAATGATTGGAACCTAATGCAAATATCATGAGAGAAACTATGACCTTGTTGAAATCAACAAGAGGATTACCATTGATTTCAGAGGGATGAGCCTCCCAAATTTTTTTGCAAGTGTCATTTTTGCTTACTTGAGATAATTCCATGACCCCAGTTCTTCCCTTTTATATATAAGGCAGTTTCTACTGCTTGATGATAGGTTTGTAGTGAATTAGTTTATTAGTCTGTTGTGCATTTCAAAGACTATTCTTTTGAATTCTATCAGATTAAAAGTAGACCTTTGGTGAAATTTATGAAGCTCAGTTTTCAGTAGCTGTCTCCTGCATGGATTTCCTATTATCTAAAATCTGACTGAGGTTATGAGGCAGACTTTCCATTTATGGAGAAGGATCTCTCTTCCATTTAGGCATCTCTGTCCCCCAGCACTGTAGAAGCTGCCCTCTCTCTATCAGATTCAAATGTTACCGAGCAAAGAATGACAAACACATGGCCTGCATAACAATAAAATACTTGGTAGTTTTTCTTTTTATGTGAAATTGGATTTTTGTTTGCTTTGGCATTGAATAAAATCAAAATGAAAAAGCATAGTAAGTTTTAACATATAACCTTTAACATGATAACCTTTCTCTCATGTAAATATAAAATTTAAATAATAGGTATGTCAAAGTAAACCTTTAAGCATCATGCTGTGTTAAAAATACACCTCTGAGTAAAAGAAATTAGATGTCAAGTAGCGTTCCATGGGATCTTTTTAAAATTCAGATCATACATATTTTGAAAGGAAACTTTGGATCTTTTACACAGTCTGGTTATGAAATTGATAACTTGGATAACACATTTGGGAAAGCAATTTCAAGTTATTTAAGATCCCAGAAGAAGTAAGATGGGGACTGTAGAGAAGGATGGTGTAACCTTCACTACGTGACTTCTGTGTCCTACATGTTTAGGTGGGAACTCATGTAGTACTTCTGTGTGTACCACAGCAGACCCTGAAAGTGAATTACTGATGTAGTAGCCAGTATTAATATTAAGAAAGAAATGTATTGATGTCCACTCACTGGAAAGTAACTAATAGCAGGACTTCATAATTAAGAGAAAAAAAACCAAAAAACAGATGCAGACACAAAACAAAAGTGATGCAGAACCATAAAAGTGTTGATTTTTTTAAAATGTTTATTTCCCTTTTAGTTATAGACTTTTAAGGTTCATCTGCAACTGTTAGTCTTAGATAGTTAAAACTGATTACACATTATCCAGATATTTGTGGGCCATATTCTCACTTGCAAGATGCCTGTTTCATTATGTATACATCCCTGAAAATTAATGTTCTACATCATTGATTTTATTTGATAGAATTTGCCCTTTCTTTATAAACACTCCATGTGTTATGTAGATAACAATGTCTAGGGGATTTAGATGAATGTGCCTGGAAGACAGTTTTAAGCATCCTCTTTCAGATGAATCAGAGGGGACAGGCTGACTGTCTTGAGGAACAGTAAATGTTTCTATGTCTAGTCAAGACATCGAAATTTAGAGGGATCAGTGACCTAATTAAAGAACATGAATTCTTCTAGTGTTGACGCCTAAAGTTCAAATGTTCTTTTTATACAGGAAACTCGCCTGCCTGGCTGCTACACAAATATTAAAACAACTCTGTGTGAGACCACGTTTTTTGAGCATCTGGTCTGCAGCACCATGAGACAGTAGCTAAATCTTTGCTATGCAAGACCTCCTTGTCAATCTTGAGCCTAAAGATAGTAACCAGTGTAATAGGATGTTTATTAGGGGAAACAAATAATTAATGTCTTGAGATGAGCTCCTAACAGAGACTACATTCCTCCTGCAAGTTGCTCTAGAATGACTACTGTATTTTCTTCCTGACTATATTCCTTTCAGGAAGAGACTCAGCATGCCTGCTAAAGTCATTTGTAGCCTTGTCTTCCATATAAATGAATGTCAAGGTTGAATGAGATAACTAATGAGTTGGACAACTTCATACTTGAACACCAGAAGAGATGTAGCTCCAAGTTTCCTTCCTCTAATCCTTGGTGGCTTGCTCGTATTCTCATAACTTTTTCTCCCAACAAACTTCTCAGTGTGTGTTTCTGGAAAAAAAATACCTTCTCGAGGGCTTATGCAAATCAAATCTGCAGCGTTACCACATTCACCTTGGGACAAAAGCCCTTGCAAGACAGGAATAAAATATGGAAACAGTGGTTTCCAACAGTTCTAAATCTTTACATTTTTATAACTAAATATTTAAGTGTCTGAAATCTAACTAATAAATTGAAAGCTTTCAAAATAACAACTAGGAGGTATGCTGTACCTTATAGCACATGTTTTAAAAAGGAAATGACTGAATAAATTAAACCATAGGAAGACAATCTGAGTTACATAATAGCTATATATATTAAATCATTCAGGAGAAGTTGCAGCTGAACTAACACTCTGTAAAAATGAACTCTCTGTGGTAGACTCTTCACTCACTGAACTTATTTAAAATGTAACAGAGATGAGAGAATGGTTGTACAAAATGGAAAATTGCTGCCATGGAAGAGATATGTTCAGATTTATTCCTTCCAGAGGAGAAGATGATGATTCAGTTACATACAAGGGAGAAGCAATTAACTGTATCTTTCAGTTTGAATCTGATGCTTATTTGAAATTACATTTAACCCCTAACCAATTGTGTCCCTCTTATCTAAATGCTCATCTATAAAAGGAAGAAAGCATGATCTATTCATAGAGAAGACATTGTGGATGTAATTAGAAATTGTTTACGGTCTGCATAATTGCCAGGTCTAAATGCTTTCCCCATAAATGCTCATTTAACCATCCCATTGATCATTTTTTTTCTCAAAATGTTTAATCATGTTTTCACTTCAAGTACATGACATGACTACAACCCAGCTAAAATTAAAGTCTTAATAGCCTAATATGCAGTCCCTTACTGGGGCCCCCTTACAGACCAGCCAGCCTTAAGAATTCAGATCTTACTGTTTTATCTAAATTAGAAGCCAATGAGCTGGAACACATAATTTAATTTTATGATGCACTGAAAGTATTTCAGTAAGTAGTCATACCAGACTGCTACAACACTCAATCTCGGAAGGGCATTTTACAGGTTGTCTGTATAACAGATTTTAAAGGACAAAAGCTATCTCTTATCAGAAAATGCAGAAACATTTTTCATCTGGCAGAAGGGTGCCTTTATTTTTTTTAACTTAGTTTGAAAAATACTTTGCCATGTATCAGAGCAAACCACTCCAGTTTGTGCATGGAGAATGAGCTCTTTCTTTCTTCTCTTACTTTTTTCAAAAAGTATACTTGTCAGAGCTGCTTTCTAGTAATCTTCCTTTTGTAGCTGCTATAAAAATATTAGCTTTTATTTTGTCAGAGAAAGAAACATAGACATATATCCAATCTCCTATATTCATATGCTGAAAGCATTAGTATTGCATTTTTGCAGTAGAACTTACAATTTCAAGGGATTGTCCACTCATGCATCCCAGAAAAATGAATTCCCTTACCAAGACGGGTGAAATTGGTTATTCTATAATGTATAAAACTTGCTACAAAAATTACTGTAACTGAATTTAATTATTTAGAAGAAATGTACAGAAAACAGTAATATTAATTGGAAGGAACCCATTGTATTTCCTGTCTTGCTTTCTAATCAGTAATTTAAATAAAATCCATGACATTTTGCTGAGATTTCAGGGAAGAGATTTACTGTGTGAGATGGCTTGAGTGGTTGCTCCATCTCCTCCTGGCTGTATGCTGCAGCTGGGGCAATGTCAGTGAAGGAGGAGAGCACAAATTCAGTGTGTCCTATATTTCCCAATGTCTTTGAGGAAGCAACCAAGTTGAATCCATTGCATTTAGGTTTGTGAGAATGTAGAATTGACTGAACTGTGAATACTTAAGTTCATTTCATTCAACAGGGCTCCAAATTTTAAACAAGAGGTGGACAGACTTCTTCACTATAGAAGCCCCATCCTAAAATCCCTAGGGATGAAAAGCTGCCTGGGGTCCATTGCACACTCAGGAGAATCAAAAAGAGAAGGTGTGATTTCCCAGTAAGAAGTGAAAAAAGAGTCCCTGTGCTCCATAGGGTTGACCTGCTTTGCTTCTGAGTCCCAAAGGGGGACTGAGGGATGTCACCTTTAGCAAACTGGACTCTCCTGGCAATATGGATTACTCGGCAGCCCAACTAAAACCCTTCTTGCTTGCCCTTCTATTTAGCTTCACTGCAGGGAAATCCTTTGAACATCCACTTCAGTCTAGCACCACATCTTGGCCAGCCTTATCTGATTGCTTTAAGAATCCGAGTCAGCTTAAGCATTAACCTCAAGAGTAAATGGTCTCATTATAATCAGTGCAGCTACCAACAGGCTAAACTTATGGTTTGTGATTTAGGACCCTCCATTAAGGGATGAATAGAGTGAATTCTAGTGGTTCCATATGTCCATTCATTTTTTATTTATTGAAGGGTACTGCACCAGCCACAGTTCAAACCAAGTGGCTTTACAACACATTATTATAATCTATTTGAGCTAGGAACACACAGTATGTTGTGAGGTTAGACACAAGCCTTGTTAATTTGAAAAAATACTGTTCATGTGGGAGTGAAGTGAAAACATGTTTATTGAATTTTGAACTTCTCTATGTTCCATTCAAGGACTGAAGATTATTTATTTTGCTATTTTTTTTGTGTGTTTGTTCTATTAAAATCAGTGCTTGAAACCAGGACTTACTATTTTTAGAGTTATAGAAGAGTTTTCTTTAGAGACACTTATCAGAAATGGGATTACTTTGTTATATAGAAATCCAAGGAGGAAAAAGTCCATTCTTGGCTGATACAGTAGTTTAAGTGGTAGTGCTAAAAATGATACAAGACAATTCCTAATCTTGTTATCAATACTTGCTTTGCCATTTATTTACAAAGAACATTTCTTAAACATATATGTATATGTACAAAACATATGTATATGTGTAATACATATATATATGTATTTGAGGCCCATGTGAGACTAGTTATCATTGATCTGTGAAGGAGAAAAATAACCCTTTAAAAACTTTTAATGGACTTCTTCTTTACTACAATACATAGCAGCATAACATTTTCAATCTGCTGACTCTAAAATGAACAATCTTCATAGAAGCACGGATGAGAAATTCAACAGATTGCTTCTGTTCATCACTATCTCTGAAGCAGAATCAAACATCTTAATTACCATTGTATTACTGGGACATTTATTTAACGTGATGGTGGAGTTTGCTCCATTCCTATTTCACAGAGGATAATTCACTGCCTTTTAGGATTCACTAATGATATAAATCACATTCTTCTTCTCAATTTCAATTTTCTTTCTAGATCCACCACCTGTATATCCACCAAGCTCTGTTCTTTGTGTGATTCCTGATAGCTCATGTTTCCTCAACTTGATTGTGTTGCACTTTGCAACATTTACCTGCTGGGGAGGATTATTTTACATGTCAAAACAAGATAAACACTTTTTTTACACACATTGCTTAGATTTTATTTGTGATGTTCTCCAAAACCATTTCTCCACAGCTGCAACTTATCCAGTAGTGGCTTTCTCATATCTGCGCAGCTTCTTGTTTAGATCTTGTAGTTGTTTTATGTATTAAATATAATTTTAGTTGATGATAATCAGAAGAAATTAAAAATGTAAGCTCAATTTTCTGACTTGATATTTAGGGAATTCTAAAAATTTTCAATGATAATCTTGAATTTCAACTTTTTCTTTTATTTCACTTCATTTTTGTATTTTATCACTGTTGTTGAAATAAATGTTCAATACAGTAGAGCTTTATGACACCTAGAGTGAAATCACTCAGTCTCCATTTGAAATGGTTAAAACTTACGTATTTTTTTCAGGGTCCTGTAACTATATTACCAGTCCCTTTTTACTGAATTTTTAGTGGAAGAATTGGAAGGACATTTATTTTTTCTGGTAATTTCTAGACATCTTCTATTTGTTTGTTTATTTATTTATTTAACTAATTTTGTCATCAGCTCTGGCATAAACTTTTGCTTTTGATTATGTTCCATGTCACAGCTTTCTTAGACTGTGTTTTTGCAGGTATGCATTTGCATGTCACTGATGTGGTTGAGGTTGAGGTGGTGTACAGCTAGACATGTGTTTGCATCTTTTGAGGACTGAGTCTTTACTTTGAGGTGTCCAGGGAAGCAAACCAGCCTGCTTTCCTCCCTGGAGAGTGTCTTATGCATTTTAATAACAACAAATAATATGAGGAATGTGTATATTTTCTTATTCCAGCATATTATTCAAGTGCCTGCAGATTTCTTTGGCAAATACTTTTGTTGTCTGATGACCTTTCCATCATTAATATGAATTTCCCTTCAAGGCAGGCATTTTTCAATCAACAGTAATTTGCATATAATTTATCAAGAGAAAAGAAAAGCAAAATAATTTTATTTCAAGATTTCCCTTTGTTTTAAGTGTCATTAGCAGTTGTGACTAATCAGATTTTTACAATCTCATCAGGCGCTTTTAGAAAATCTCTATGAACTCATCTAGAGGATGCATTTATTCCTAAGTGTCCTGTATTGCATTACAGCACAGTAACAAGTCACCGACTGCTACAGATGTTTATGTGAAATGCAATTAACACTCTGCCAATTTAGTTTTTATAGGGACACAATCAATTTTTATTCATTTTAAAGCTGGAATGCTTTCTTTTATTGTGTGCTGCCTCTCTGCTGATTATATAGCTAAACACATTATTCTGTTTGTAGTAAATGGGAGTGTTTAGGCAGACAGCACTGTGCCATGGATCACATATAAGATAGGAATGAAATATTTGGATTATGTAGAATTTGTAGGAACTAAGAGCTAATTTAAATACATTTAAGTTATCTTTATTGTTTTAAAAACACATAAAAATGTGATTGCTGGTATTTAGAGACAGTTATTTAATCCCAATCTTGCTTCTCTGATGTGCTTAGTGTTCACAACTACCATGGCTTTCATTATTAGGGAAATAGGAAACTAAGTTTGTTCAGGGGCTCCTTTAACACTGATGTTTTCTCAGGTATTTGACTTAGTTGAAGTGTTTGCAGTGAACAATGCTAAATTATTATACAATAACCTTTGCTGCATAAAGAGACCCAGAGTAAATGGTATGCTCAAGAAACATGGGGATATTGTTGTAGGTAAGGGCTTTCAAAATGTTGTGAAGAATGGAGTTTTCTGCATGGTTGCTGTTGGGTAACATTTTTGGATGTTACAGGTGATGTCAAGCCAGGTAAACAGAAGTCAAAAGAGAAGACTGGATGTGGCATGAATGTAAGGTATTAGGGAAAAAATTGCTTAGAATAAGTTATCTTTTGCTCTTAGCAAAATTTTTGATAAAATTTTCTTATTACAGAAGACATTTTTTCTAGGTGTTGGTTCGACCCTACATAAACACCTCTTACCCTTTAGTGAGCACACACGGAATCTGTAAAAATAGCTCTTTCTTACTTCAAACACGTGCCCATGTTACTTCCTATTCCTTCCTTATGCATTTGTCTGCTTTTCTTCCTTGACTGTTGGGTTATGTTGATCTGCTTTTAAGAAAGCTTTTCAAAGAGCTGCCCCCTGCCTGTCCTCAGTGTGTCAAGCTGTATCCCCAGGCTGGCCAGGGAGATGCTTGAGCCAGGCTGCCCACAGGCCACCTACAGGAAGCTTCTGCTTAGGAGGGAGGGAGGGCACCAGTTGATCCCCTGGGCATTCTTGTTGTTCCATACTCCAGCAAGCAGTCTCAGCACTGTCCTTCTGCCATGTCTCTTCCTGACTGGATCCTCCAGATCACTCTTCTTTCTCATGGTCAGTTCCAGTGTTCATTCCTTGGGTGTTCCCACCTCTTGTTCTTTCATTCTCCAACCCCTGGCCCTGCATTGCCCCTTACAGCCCAGCATCCCCACCTCTTGTCCTTACTAATCCTTAGCTTTCTTCCTTCCTCTGCTCACTGGTCTGCCTATTCATGCTTTTCTCAGCCACAGAGCTTATTTTCTCTCTCAGCTGCTCTCCCTGTATTTAAATCAACTTCTTTCTCTGTCCTTTGTAAACACAAGACAGAGAATGAGGGGAAGGAAGAGATCATTAAAAAGAAGATAAAACCCATTCCTGACCTAATTTTATGAGACAGCCCTCAAAATTCCTCAAAGCATACCAAGTGTGAGCAGATTGGTCCATAGGACTGACTTGCTAAAATGCAATATGTTGTCAAGTCTCTCCCATTAGCTGCAGTTTTCCAGAGTTAACTTTTTTTAATGAGCTTCATAGTAAGTTAATAATTGCTGCCCTGAAATGAATTTCATGTTCCTAAATGTATTGTTCAAATTAAATATATTTATTTTGATTATGGATTACTTTCTTTCTTATGGTACTAGAAATGGCTGAACACTTTTGCTTGATGTTTTATTGATATTGGGAAGCTATCAATTTGTTGTGGAACTTGTTCACCTAGTAGTTAAAACCTGTACACTTAAGATTTCTATGCTTATGCCAGCTAGGCTGGGAAGTAAGTTGAAAAGCCATTTCTTCTGCAACTGCCTTGCTACCCTTTCCCTGCCAGGCTGCAAGGCTTTATAAGTGTTTATACATAGTCACCATCATTCAGAGAATGCTTTTATTGTGCCTACTGGCTGAGCCACCTCTGTGTAACCTGTGTAACTATTAAAATACTTTTGCCTTCAGTATGTAAGTAAGCATATGCATCCTATATGTGTTTAAAGCCCACATTTACATCCTGTGAATTTTTGCTGCATGTTTCAGAGAGTTTACAGTCTAATTCCAGATGTATGGGTGCTTGGAGGCAGTCTTGTCTTTTTATTTGCCTGTCAAATGTTATGAATCCTTGTAGTTTTGTTAACCATATAATGTTAATTTACTTAGGATGCAGCACTAGTATGTTGCTAAATTTTCTTGACCTCAAGAACTGAGACAGAAATTCAGCTTAAAGCACAGAAGTGCTTTTTTTAAATTTTGATCTGTGACTATAAATGATGCACATTCTTTTGTGTAATTAGATAATTGATATTTCCCCCCAAATTTAGTTATGAAATACTGAAGCCTTCATTTTTTAAAGCTAGGATTTCTATAAAATGCATCTAAGAACTTTATAGAGGATCACAACACATCTAATGAAAGTATTTACAGTTTATATTAAACCCCTTTAGTTTGATCATGTAAGGATGTTCATATGTTCAGTGACATTGTACAAAGATTTTGTTTTCTTTTTCCTATGTTTTTCACCTGATCTGGCTTTCTGTGACAAGTAACAACAAATTAGCACCTTTGGTGCTGATACTAATGACTCTCAATGCAGAGTTTTCTGAGGCCTCCCCACAGACAGTGTGAAGGCTTCTTGTTTCACTTCTCAAAATTTATTAGTATTCAAGTTCAGTGAAGCCTAGATGAATAATTGCAGAAAATAAACACCCCTAGGAAGTATGAACAAGGTGAGCTGTGGAAGCTGCTCTTACACTGAAATCAGATGAGATCTGCATTTGTGTTTTTCATGTTTTTCCTGCAATTTTTCAAAGGGAAATGATACAATGACAATGATCATTTTTAGTAGCATCCTGTAATAATCACAGAGATAGGACACAAATTATTGTGAAGCAAGAAAAAAAAAAAAAAACAAAAAAAATTAAAAAAAAAAAAAAAAAAAAAAAAAAAAAAAAAAAAAAAAAAAAAAAAAAAGGAAGAAAAAGAAAAAGGCTGAAAATGACCAACAAGGACACTTTAATGAACACTTCAATGCACCTTAAATGAAAACCAGATGTTCTTTGTTAACTTCAGCAGTAAGCCTTCTGTTCCGATTGAGGAAATTGTACCTTTATATTTTTTGTATGTTTAATAGATAATATGGCAGAGGTATGTTTCTGTACCTTTCTGAACCTTTATGGCATATTTAACATTGCTGATATAAATAACAACCCATGGCGCCGGAATTTTATCATTTGAATAGTAGAGAGCTTTATTTAAGAAAGCCCTGTAACACAGTTTTCTTAGCAAATGGAAAATATTTCTGCAAAATCACTGTTGAAAAACTACAAAAAAAGGACTATTTCCTTACAATTTCACTGTACTAGAAGGAATACTGCAAATAAAATGATGATGTAGATAGATTTTCAGCATAATTTTGATTTAATAGATCGTAAATACCATTTTTTAGCTATCTATTCTCCAAGTTCTAGTGGGACTGCCTAGGTCTGGCAAATCAACTGCTGACAGGAAACTAAAAATTCCTGGGAGAATTAATTGCAAGTATTTATGTGTATGTATTTATCTAGGTATGCATATCAGTGCATACCTAGACATTCAGAAGTATATAGCATTGCATATAATCCCTGGACTTTAAAAGCATATTGGCTTGTAGAGCACCTACAGCAGCTAAGTCAGGTATTAGGTGCTTCCATGTAAGCCTGAAGTTCTATTGCAAACACAAATTCAAGGACACTCCTGGAGCCTGACAATGTTAAACTTCAGCCATTAAGGAAAGGGTTTAATCAGAGATTTCCAGTGCTGATTCTGGAACCCCATAGCACTTTATAAGTTCACCTCTCATTTCTCCAGGTGATCAGGTTGTTTTGGAACCCATGGTGTGTGGCCATCTAAATCCTTAGTAGGTAGTGAGGATCCTGTCCCTGCCCAGAAATGATACAGATAATTTTCCTGTACCATCTGTTTCCTTTCTCCTCAGAAGAATTGAAACTAGAGGCACAGAGAAGTCATGGTGAAACTATCTGCACTGTGTTTCATTACTTGTTGGACTGTGTTAGTAAAGTACAGGGTGGGCTGCTGTTTGTTTTAGCTGGAGGTGAGGAATGGAGAATAGTCAGCTTCTTGGAACTGCCCCTCTCCACTATGTCTGAACATAGTTTTAGGATTATGTATATTGTACTATTTCATGAATTACTAATGTAATATGAATCATTACAATCTGCCAATCAAGGCCTACTGAATGGAAATGTACTGTAACATGCCAAGATCTACTGGGAGACAATTTAATTTATGGCTTATTGACTAAGATTTGTTACCATTTTCTTTTGAGCTTTTAATATATGCCAAGAAAGGCTTTATTGAGACACTTGCTCTATAATAAGTGGTGTAGAAAGTCTGAAAGACCAGCATGCAGTGGCTAATGCTAAGCAACATACTAGAGCTACAAGTCCTTGCTTTGTGCATTAATTCCTCTGTAATTAATATTTAATTATTTAACCATTTATCTATTCTAACAGTTAATAACTTAGGATGTTATTATAGGATTATAGGAAAATTCAGTTTGGAAGGCAATCCTGGAGGTCCCTCATTCATCTTCCTGCTCAAAACAAGGTCATCCATAAAGCCAGACCAAGTGGCTTAGGGCTTTATCTAGTTCAATCTTGAAAAACCTCCAAGTTTTTAACCTCAGGGTGAAAAAGATTTTCCTATTATACTCTCTAAAACTCTTGAGTTTCAGCTTGTGCCCACTGTCCTGAATTCCCCCACCAGGCATCAATCAATGTTAAGAGTCTGGCTCTTGTCTTCTTGACCACCTTGCAGTTTCTGGAAGGCTGCAATTAGGTTCCCCTTTACCTGCTAAACCCCGAAGATTTTGTGTAATTTATTCCACTGGCCACATATTATTTTGAGAACTAAGGACCACATTTTAGCTTTTAAACAACTCTAAACATCACTCTGTTGGCACATTTAGGTCCTCCAGATTTTTTCCCTCTTCTTTGTTAGGATTTGCCCTTCTGTGCTGTGCCAGTGTTGGTCTGACATCAGTGTTGTGCCCAGAAGTTCAGTCTGGGGAGAACTAAAATGTTGGGAGGGATATTTAGGTTGTGGATACTCAGGGTTCTGTGTTGCATGCATAAGTTTTGAGTGCCTCTTTACATGGTAGGAGTAATCTGGTGTTTATATTAATCACACAAGGTTCCTCCAAAGGTCAGTGGATCTATCCTCTCCTCTACAGTTCCCTCATAATCTATTCAGGAGGACATCCTGTCTTGGCATCCTTTTTGCTTTCTTCCCTTTTGATAGGATTTTAAACTTTTAAATGAATGTCAGATGTACAAAGCTACTGGGAGCACAAGTTTATCTTCAGAGAACTTCTGTTTTGCTGATCTTCACCAGATTACACCATTTAACTACTACTTAGTATTTCATAAAACTCGTAGGACTTCTGCTCCTTGATTGCTATCTGGTTTGCTGTGCATTTCTTTAGCACAGTTAATTTTCAACATGAGGTGTCTCAAAAATATTCATACTATGTAAAGTGGTTCATCTATTTTTATGAACTTTTTTTT
>WEIU01014871.1:253745-271228 GCA_013389925.1 Aegithalos caudatus
TATTTCAAAGTTGTCATTAGCTGTCTTTGTTACTTTGCATTCAAGAGGGCTTTTTTCCTGTGTCTGGATTAAGACTGGACTTAAGGGAGCAGGCATGGACATCCCCATACATGCTCAAAGGGAATTAAAGGGTGTATCTTGTATTTGTTTCAAAGAAAAATGCTAAAATTGACAAAACATAAGCATTTTATATATCAATCCCATTTTTTACATTTTCATTTAAAAAAATAGTTGCTGTGTGTGCCTAGAGAAAGAAGTGAAAATCTGTTACTTTCCAGCCAGTAGTTTAAAAATACAGAACTGACCTGTCCAGCTGTATTAACAAGTTTGTGTTCAACAGTTACAGCACACCAGAAATTACTTTGTGTAAGGTGTTGGAAAGACCAGATTCACAGATATTTTTGGAGCTTTGCTCATCTCCCACAACTTTATGCTTGGCTCCAATGTTTCTGTCCTTATAGGGCAGCTGAGAACTTGTAGCTGGGTTGTGTGAAGCTGAGGCTTTCATAAAGTCTTAATGAAATATATCCAACAGATAATTTCCAGTGCAGACTGTTGGCAGGAAAGAATTTAAGAATATAATTATTTAAGAATAAATTATTTAAGAATAAAGAATTCCTTAAGATTCTCTGATAGTTTTATGCTTGGTGTCAAGATTTCTCCCCCCGCCCACAATATATATTATTTCTACTGTAAAGACTCATTTTACTTTGGTTAGGTGTAGAGATAGAAAGTTTTCATTTCTGTCTTTATGGAAATGAGCATCAGTTTAGGATTTTGTTCTCATCCTTGGAAGACTTGGAGGAAGTTTAGTGTCATCTGAGACTGTGGAGAGATGTACTAGATGAAGGGACAGGAAAACATGAGGAGGGAAGGGAGCAGATCTCCAGATCTTTCTGAATATCAAAAGTTGTGAACATTTGGATTTGGTGACAGCTACTGATGAACAGGATCAATACATGGATAGAGAGACAGTTTGCTTTTTGCCCTGATTTTTTGACTTTTGTTTGATTGCATCCCTGCAGTAGCTTGGGAAGGGTTCATTTAGCAACATGTAACCAGTCCAAATTCTACAGATTTTTACCAGTTGTACCAGAGAATCCCTCCCATGCTGCAAGCAGGAAAAATAGTAGTGTTTTGGTTTCTTTCTATTTTAAGTAGATTTTTTTTCTCCTGCATAACTGAAGTTTTGTTGTTCATTATGCCAACTAGTATGTCTCATGGAGAACTGAGGTCATGGAAATCGGCTGGGGAAGGACTTCACAGCAGAAGGAAGGAATCCAGAAATGGCAGTAAAACTGTGGTTTTTCAATTGGTTATTGAGGCCTGTTAAATTTATGTTTAACTGAACAAACTTACAAGATATGGATTGATACACTGAGGAAAAAACCTCTGGCGTCATTCCTGTACTTAAAGTTGTAATAATTGAAAGTGTAAATTCATGTACTATTGCTTGGGTTTTTTTATATAAAAGCTAGGCTGAAATACTGATTAATGGAAGTTGTGGAAATAATAAAATATATACTTATTTGGGAAGTCATTCTCTGGTTTAATTTATACATTTTAAATAGGTCTGCAAAGTTTATCCCGATGTCAGAATAAAACAGATTCACTTCTTCCTGAAGTGATAATACTACAGCAAAATTATGTTCACAGAAGTAGATTTCAAAAGAAATATTAGATAAATCAAAAAAGCCCCAAATGCACAATAGCTTAGGTACCAATGCAGTTTTAGAATTGAGTTTTGGTTTACCTTTAAAAGGGTCATATCACAAGTATTTCTTCCATTTCCTCCTAGCTCCTGTGCTTTGAGGGTTCAGTGATGCAGGCAATAGGCAGAGCTTCATGAGGGCATTAACTGGTGCCAAGCACCGACTCCTCACTGGGAGATGCTGGCCTGAAGAATCAGGTTAGAAAGCCAGCTGCTGGTGCAGCTCAGTCACAATATTTCCATACTGTGCTGTGGTGATTTGACTGTTTTAAAGTACATGGAGCCACTGTTGTGCCACATGTGAATGTTAAATTTTGCAAGTACTGGAGTATAGCATGAAAACTCCAACTTGCCGAAGCTTGGACTTTTAGGTGGCTGACAGGAATTTCTTAAAGAAAAGAAGCTGTGAAAACAGAAATTTTACTTGCTAAGTATATTCCCATCAAAATATCTCCATGTTGCTTTCTTATTTGAGTATTTTTTTTCCCTTTTATGACTTATTGGAATTTTATCATACAGGCTGGGAAAGCAGGAGCAAATTCCTACAACGAGTAGAAATCACAGATTGTTATTCAAATCTGTGGTATGATCATTATTGCAACATTGTGTGTAGAAGTCTGCTGAGGTTTTGGGATAAGAAAACTAGTTCCTGGAGGTGTGGGGAATGAATTTTGTAACTTAATAAGAAAAATAGAAGGCCCCACTCTTAAAAAACCAAAATTCCTCTGCCCCGAATGCCTTAAACTTTGAATACCAGTCAGAGTATTTCAGCATTGAAGTTATGCTCCAATAAGACATTGTGGAAATGCAATCTGAAAAATGAAAAAAAAAAATACTACTGTATTCATCCTGTATTTTATATAAAACAGGGGAACTCTCAATTTTATAATGCCTTGTGTGTTTTAGCTTGGTTTACTGGAGGTCTCTTTTACTGGAGATCTCCTTAGAGAAGACTGGAAGTGGATGGAGAACTTCATTAGTTCTTGAAGGACTGTCACCATCAGAGATCTTACTTCCCAACAATTTGAATTGAATAATCTGTAATAAAATGTACACAAGTATTTAAGTAGATAACTGTGCCTGAAAAGTTTATTTCTAGAAAAGAACATCTTAATTTCAGTATATTGTCTCTGAAACTCATTTCATAGACACCAAGAATATCTAACTCTCATGGAAACAGAGCTACTGAATTCTGGGCACTCTAGACAGAAAATGTAGCCACTTTCACTTTCTCAAGACGTGTATATTTTTGTTTATTTGTTTGTAAAGCAATAAACAGAAGACATTATTTATCTTATAAATAACAAAAATTATTTTGTGTTAATTCTTCTTAGGATCCTTTAGCAAATCCCTTCTAGAATAAAAAACATCCAGTTATTCCTTTTGTAAAAGCCAAAACATTAATCAGTCAGGCTATTATAATGTAAGAATCTAAATATAACAGTCAAGAAGGGAAGAGGCACTACATCTCTGTAATCACTCGTGAATGATTCATTTGTGTTAGTGTAAAATTAAACACCTACTTTTTATACAGAGTGAGGAACTGTTTGTATTTTCAATGCTGAAGGAGGTGCTAAACCAAATAACAGCGCAGCAACAAGAAAGCCAAATGGCATTGTATTTGTTCAGCTTAAGAAGGGGGTGGTCAAAAAACATGAGTAACAATACTGAAAGCTCTGAGACATATTTTTGTATGAGGTAACCAGTGAGTGTGGAAGTGTAAATCCCTCAGAGAACATATGTGAGACACAATGAGGTTTCTGCATTCTTTGTGTGAGTCATTGAGAAGGTGAACAAAAAGCAGATACAGAGTATTTGGATTTTTCAAGAAAGGCTTAGATTCTCACAAGAAATAATTCAAGAAATATGTTACTGATAAACTTCCATGTGGATTGAAAAGTGTCTGGGAGAATAAAAAAACAAATACAAATAGGAGATTGATATTCATTGTGCAAAACCTTCAGCATCTATAATAAAACTACTTTGAGTAATGTACTTATTAATCAACTAAAAATAGGATGACTGGAGAGATGGCAAATTTAAGAAAGATAATTTAGGTGAAGATTAGGAAAGGCTGAAGAACTCCTGTGGGACCTCATACAAGTGGCAAATATGATGCAAACTATTTGGTAGGATAGTGAGCTGCTGTAGTCATAGCTCCTAGAATCATTTGAACATAATGTTGTGCAGCTCATTACAACTTTTGCTCATAGCACAGCACCAAACAAAATTTAAATTGTTTTATTTCTATTAGAAAATGTTTTCTTTGTGCAAGTGATAGGCCTGTGTTACTGATAGAAGAAAAATCACTTTTAAGGCTCAGTAAGATTAGGGTACTAGCAAAGGTAAAACAGATAGTAAGAGCAGTAATAAAAATATTTTATGTACATTACATAATCCTTATGTTTCAGAAGGCAAAATCATGGGCAACTGTATCCCTCTGTTTTTCTAAAAGAGTGATTGTTATCTCTCTGATAAAAATATCTGGTACCATCAGACAAACTGCAAGCCTGTGGTGCTGCAGTGGTCATTGTCTTCAGAATCTACCAGTAAAGATAAAAGTTTCTAAATGAGAATGCTGTAGAGTGTACAGGTCATTGAAAAGTGAAAGTTCCGATTGCAAACTCATCCATTTAGCTTTTGGATCTTTCACGTTTATTGTGTGCAAGGTGACACGTCTCTCTTATCTGTAAAGATGTAACCTTCAGTATTCATATTAATTCATAACTGATCACCTGCAAATGAGCTAGCTACTCAGACTTGTATGGTTTTAGTATCCTACCCTAGCTAAGTGCTTCTGGAGACTTAAAGCTCAAAACTCAGCCCACTCAAAAAGCTTGTTAATGGGTCCCACGTGACACAGCTATCAATTTTTTAGTATCAGATATACATGCTGTATCCATTATAACTTTCACTTAGGGGCAGGCTTGCCCTAACTGTACAGAAGCTTGTAAGGCTTTGCTTTTATTTTTGGTCTGAAAGAAGGAAAAAAAAATTAACAATGCTAGTTGAGAGTGAAACTGCAAATTGCAGAAGGCAATGCATGCTGTGTGTCTGGCAGAAAGAGGGCCGGATGCACTGCAAAGGCTTGCAAGATTCTCTCTCTGTTTTTAACATTTCCCGGGTTGTTTAAATGTGCATTGTAAGCAATGATAAAATGACAAGTTATCATTGATCTGTCCTTTCCTCCATCTCAGAGGGATTCATTAAATAATGCATGCACCCATGTGAATTACCCTTCTTCACTATACTATCCCCAGACCATTAGCCAAATATAGCATCAGCAGCATCTTTCAACCCCTAAGAACCCTTTGGCTTTCATTTAATTAAATTATCCCATTATGAAAACTCTTATAATGAGATTAAATTTAATTATTTATTAGACACTTATTTGCACTAGGGAACCTATCAATTATGCATGGTTGTGCTAAACATTTTTCAATCCATCACCTTTTCTTTTCATAGAAGGTGCAATTTATTAAGTGCAACTGAAGTACTGTAACAGAAGAGCTCTAGCAGAAGTGTGCGTGTCATATTAGTTCAATTAATTGCAAATGTAATAAGAAAACAGAAATATGAAAATTTACCCTCTCTCATTTTCAAATGAAATAAAGAATATTGACAGTATTGCATATTTTGCAATTACTTGGTGCATCTCATTTTTGCATCCTACCTAATAAAGTTCATGGACAGTCATTTTAAATCATGATTTTCGTTGTATTTTGTGTGTTAATGGTTCCTAATTGCACAAAAATTCAGACGTAAAGCCTAATTAGAATAATTCAAAGAAATGTTTGTAGCACACTGTGACTTCTTCTTAAGTACACACAATAATTTCTTAATTGTTCATATAAGACACTAATGTTCTTGTAATGTAAATTAGACAATCATAAAGATTAGATTTTAGGCATCTTGTTAATGCCTATAACCATAAAACATCATCAGTCACATATCTTCTTGATAAGCATTTGGATGTGAAGGCAAAAACTGTAAGCTACCCATAATTGTTTCCAGCAGAATGACATTTTCTAATGAATTTTAAGAAGAAGATGTAAATGTCAATACAGCTCTGAGCTTTTCTTTTATAAGACCTTGTCAATATGTAATTAATTATTCAACTGGAGTTCTGTGTGGCTCAGGGCAGCTTTTCAAAGAGCTTTCTTTTATAAATCGCAAAGTCATCGTTAAGATTGCTTTTAGTTGACTCTTCTTTTTTCGCATATAGAAATTGTGTGTGTATAAAAGCTCATGGACACCTGTGAGGTGGCATATGCAGTGCAGTGATAAAGTGAGGAGCAAGAGTCTTTTTAGTATCAGTAGGCTTTAGCATATGCTTCTAATACATTGCAAAATTCTGCCTTGTTTTAAATGTGCTCGTGTTTCATGTTCAGATTTGAATGGGGGTCAAACAGAAAGATTTATTTCCTTTCTTTTCCTCACTTATGCATGTAAGAGGATGTTTGCTTCATTAACTTTGAAATTCACTGGCCAAATAGACTGCATATTTTAGAGGATTTAAGTAAATGTGCCCCAAAGTTCACACAAATTACTACAGAGCATTTCAGTCCTCATCTTGAAGGAATGAGACATGATGCATCTGTTAATAAAAACAAAAGAGTACTGCTTGTATTTGGGAAAAGTCATCTTTTGTACTTAAGACTTTATCAATGTCACCTGTTGTTATTATTTGGTACTTTCTTCCTGAAAGTCAGGATAGTTAATTAAATCTCAGTGTACCCTAGTGGGTTTCATAGAATGGCTTTATTCCTGTGAGGGAGATTACATTCATTAGGACAACTTTCCAGATGATATTCAGAACTTAAGTTCACTTTTTGGTATGCTACTTTTGCCAGCTGAGAATTTCACTCTTATTTTTCCGGAATAACCACTTATCTCCCATTTGGATAGGTATGGTCATGTGTAAGATTGGTATGTACTTACACAGAAGCTGTTTCTCCTGTTGAAGTACCAGGATCATATAGGAAGCAAGTGGTAGTACCATAACCAGTAATTTTTGGTTTCTGACACTTCCTCTGCAGAACCAAGCCTCTGAATGAAGCTTAAAAATAGTGTCTAGAGGAAAACCTTTGCAACATTACAGTACAATTAGATTACCATATGCAAATCCTTTGGTAGTGAAGGGATGAGTTACATCTAAATCTTCTCAGCCTAAAAGTAGCATTTTAATATACTTTTTAGCATGTTGGAGCAAAAACTTCATTTTAACTTTGGCAAAGATTGCTGTATTTTGCATTCTGAAACCTTGTTGCTGCAGTTAGCTGTGGAACAGCCCATCTTTGTCTGTGTTGGGGGCTGGTAAATTGGTAGTGGTTATTCTCATTTTTCCCACTGTATAATCAATTGGCAGCTTTGAACTCTACTTTAAAATCTCCTTCAAGGATCATGTACACTACACACTACAATATGTTAGCAAATAATTTTAAATGCATACTTGAGACATGAAAATGACATTAAAATAAAAATGAACATGAAAAGGCATGCTTGAGATATGACATCTGTCAGCCACCTGCTTAAATTATAGCTATGCTGTCAGGCCAGATGTACTGGTAGGTGTAAGCAATTTTTACACCTATATTGCATGAAAGTTTCAGTGTTTGCAAATTAACTGTGGTTGCAACTCTCCATATACTCCTCTTTTCTTTCTACATGTGATGATAACTTTTTTTTCAAGTGGTACAAAAGAAGTGAGCTTTCTAAGAGCTTCAAATTCTGAAGCATTACAGGAACCCTAAAACCAGCTAATATTGAGGAGCAGGGGGAGGGTTTGATACATCTTCTCAATACTTTTAATAGAAGTTTTGATTGTTTTACTTAGCAAAGACATGATCTATGAGGAAATGTAGAATTTAAGTGATGAATTCATCATGGGTATGAAAACCTTGTAGGCAGGCTTTTCATTTACAGCTTGTTGAAGACCTAACTTCAAATTCCTTTAACTTTTGCAGTTAATAAAGACCACATTTAATAGAATAATGCATAGGTATCAGTATCTTTAAAATCAACTGATTTCAGCTTTGTTCAGCTTTTTAGCATTTTTTTTAAAATGCTGATGGTGAAAACACATGACATGGTCCAGTCTACTTGGTTATAATCTTTGATCACTTGTCTTTCTTAATAAAGGACAGAATCAATTTAGTATGGTTCTGCATTAATATAATTTTAAAATGTTTTAAAAGAAAGATACTGAGTTTAGTACTGGTATTACTTAGAGGCGTGGAGTTTCCACCTTTGTTGCTTTTTTAGTGCTTCCCCCCTCCACAACTGTTTTACTAGAAACAGGTTTCTGCAGAGTTAAATAGTAAAAATAATGTTGTAGAAGGGAAATTATATTAAGAAGAAAAAACTTGTTAAAACCAGAGGGAAACATGGGTTTTCAGAAAATTGCAGATACAGTAAATTTTTTAAGACATTCTAAATGCAGAATTTTCAGCTTTTTTATTCTTACAGCTTTTTAAATATTTTTAGATAGGAGAGACTTCGTTTAGTTTAAGTGAAAAGATTCCTGATTTGAGGCTTGCATGTTTCAGGAAAAAAATCATTTTCAACAGAGCAGTGATAATTTTCCCAAATCAGATACTCTGGCTGAAAATCATCAAGGCATCAGGTCATTTAGTGAGGAAGAAAGACTCTTGCTTCACTTCTCCCTGAGGTTTTTTTTCCCGCCATTTTAGGCCTGAGGTTGCCAACAGTCTTCCCTTTTGCTTTGAAACAAGCTGACAGCCTCAGGCATTCCAGCAGGCTGTGTAACAAAGCCTTTTCAAGACCTACTTGGTGGAAAATCAGGTTATTCATGAGTTCATACATGGTGTCCCTTGTTGTTGGCTTGTAGTTCTTTTCTGGTGGTCTCATCCTTCCTTGCATTGCTATGGTGCCTTTGATTTTATATTTTGGTATCCATCAAAGTAGACTGAAAGAATGGGTGAAGAAAGATGCTCTTCATTGGCGTCACTCTTATTATCTGCTGACACATGGTGAAGAAGAAAAAGTCCATCTGACCCACATATGAGACAGGACAGCCCAGCTGTTAACAGCATCAAGTCTGAGACTAAAAAAAATTCAAACAATCTATAATATAAATAAATAGTGACTTCTCAATTGCTGCCATAGCTGGTCCCTGAAAGGGAATGCACAATGAAACAGGGGAAGGGTTTTTTGTCTGTAGTGTTGTTTTCCTTCCTTCAGCAGCTCGATAGGATGAACCTGATTTCTTGAGGTGCAGTTTTGCTTTTTTAGGTAGGGACTGAAAGGCTTTTGGGTGACAACTGACAGATCTTAGCCTCTGGGGAAATGTCTCTCTATGTAAATTGAAGTTGCCCTGTCAGCAAAATCAAAAACTTCATTAAAATAGCTGAACAGAACTGTAAATGGAGATCAGGCAGTTTCTTGTTATAACCTGGTTTCCTAAAGCAAAAAGGCTTTTGCAACCACATTCTTTGTATGTGTCTGTCTAGCTGCATGTCTCCTAATAATAACTTTTCAAATTCTTGGGAAATCTCAAACTAGTCTGATGGAAAGCTAGCCAGCCTCACATCACACTCCTTTAAGTTTTAGGAAAATGCAAAGAAGGGTTGTGGAGAATGTGTGGAGGTGTCCTTGGCTGATGAAAGGCTAAAGACAAATCTGTCTTTGGGTGGACGTCTGTGAAACTCTAGGATAGGGCTGCTGTGTACTGATGATGGTATGGTTGGAGGCACCATCTCCAGGGCAGGCAAGCTGCCTTTTTGTCCTAAAGGTGCTGTTGATGACACAACCCCTTGTGTGTCCCTCTCCCCAGACTGGGGTGTTGGTAAGAGGTACCTGGTTGGTCTGGTACCCAGCCATTGCACCCTCGGGGTTTCCAAGCCCAGAGAACTCACATTTAAGCAACTTGCATCCCAAAAGCCGGACCCTTTCCTCTCTAGAACTACACCAGTCTCATCAGCAGACCTCTCCTTCTTCCCTCCCACTTAATTCTCTTTGCTGCAGCCACCCCATGACCTTCTCTTCAAGTTTCTCAATGTGGAAGCTCCAAACCCATTGCAGCTGCACCCCCACTAGATTTCAGTGCTGCTCTGAGTCAGCTGCTCTCCCTCTGCCTTCCCATGTCCATTGCCTCTGCCTCCATGGGCACTAGATCTCCTGAAGTTATCTGTGTGTGGGAAAATCTCCTCCCTTCCCCCACTCCTGGTTTTCAGGAGATGAAAAAAAAAAAAAAGATAAACTGGTCAGATGCAGCAACTGTGAAAATTGAAGCCTGTGAGCTATAAAACAGAGGGAATCTCTGGCAAGGCCCTGTAAGTAACTCTAAGCCTGTAATTCTCTCTACTCACAGCCTGGCTCTAAAATACCCTGGCTGACCTTCCTGGCACATTGTGGGGAAAGTTCAAATATAGTCAAATGGAGAAATCTTTCATTTATACTTGCTGTCATTACCTTTTGGGGCAGGAATGTCAAAGCAGTTTCTCAGACAGCTTGATGGGTTACAGGTTGATTATCTCTTGCTCTAGTTTTAGTGGGTCTTTTGATCTTTTTTTTTTTTTTTNTTTTTTTTTTTTTTTAGTAATTGTACTTTTAATTATTTTAGAACTTCCCAGGATACTGATACTCTATGAATCTAAAAAGCATTTCAGCAAAAATATTAATGGAGATATCCTTAGAGATGAGGATTAGGACCAGCACGAGGAATAGAGTAACCCTCATTAGACTGGAGACTTTTTCTTCTGAGTATAAAATACTAATGGAGCATCCTGAAGTATTTGTATGAAAAGACTTTATCTCCCTTCTGTATTTATAGCTTGCAGAGTGGGAGATACAGACAGTGCATACCCGGAATTAGACAGTTATTTTAGATGGTGGAAAGCAGGAGGGAAATTTTCAAAATAGAATGTGAGAGCATAACCATGTGACTTATTCAAATTAATAGGAACTGCATAGTGTAGTCTCTATGCACCACTTTGAAAATTTCCCTGGGTGTTTTTATGCAATCAGAATAATATGCAGGTGATGAAGCAAAAGCCAATGTAAATACAAAGTGATCACATAATTTTGCATGTTTTTAATTTTTGTCATAAACCCCACTTCTGTCCAAAATAAAAGATACATATGAATGAAGTAGCTAAACAAAAAAGAAAGCTGTTTCAGCAATTATTTAGAAAGGAAGGATTTTTAAATTTACTTTCTAACGAAGTCACTAAACTTGCTTTCATATTTAGCAAATACATTTAAAATCTTTACTCCCATGTATACATAAAACCCCCCAGAATACAGATTATTGCATCACTCTAGAGGAAATGTTTATGTCAATCAGATCACCAGACATCAAACAACCTTCTGGAAATGTATGCAGAGTCTTAATTTGATCTCAGTATTGGGTTAAACTAATTATTTGCATTGTGAAGAATGTAGCTGCACTGAAGGATGATATAAGAAACATGCAGGAGGTAAAAGTAAAGGCCTCTGCATTTGCTTCAGAACCCATCTATCCATTGTGTCCTGTGTCCAGTTACTGCTGGCTTAGTAAAAGACACACAGTGCTTATCATTAATTAAGTCATGAATGGTGTTAATTTTATTATCCACTGGGCTTTCATTCAACATCATAAGTCCAAAGCAAGGCTCGTGGTTTCTGATTGTCAGTTCAGCTCAGGGAAGGAATGAAAGATGAAGTGGTTATGTCTGAGAACAAATATCATATGGTGTCTGCATCCTCTCCAAAACTCAAGAGCCACAGAACTAATTTCAGCTGTTGGTATATTACTGTACCATGTTGGCTTTCTCAGGACAGATGCAGCAGGTCAAAAAATGACAATGCCTGTAAAATGAGGATAATTCTGGATCAATATAATGCTTAAAAAACCTGGCATGAACAGCAGATACTCTGCAGCTTTCCCTGTCTACCACGTTTTCGCATTTTGAAATCTTGTCAAACCAAGCAGCAAACTTCCACCAAATAGTTCTGTCACCAATTAGTCTGTCATGGGCCTTGTCAGTTCATCTTAACTTCTCCACCCTGTAGACTGAATGCTGGATGCAAAAGATCAGAGAAAAGAAATGGTTTGCTTTCTCTCCTTAGAACACAGCTTTAACCCAAAGATCCTCAACTGCTGAAGTCATGGAATTCCTCCCCAAGACCCCAAACTCAAAAAGAGAAACAATCACATCTCCAGCAGGATCAAGAGTCTCACACCCTTCCTAGCAAGATGCGGTGTAGGAATGGTTAGAGGGGTAAGGAAAAGTATATTACAAATTGATTAGCATCAGAGAGAGTGATCCTCCACATGTCACAGACACCTTCTTGATCCTATAGAATATCTAAGAGAATAAATTCCCTTGGCAAATACATGTGAGTATTCCCCCAGAGAAGGAGAGTTTAACTGGCTTGTATAAAGAAAGACAGCCTGAGTAAATTGAGTGTAAACTGAGTAATGAAACAGTAAATTGTGAGAGCTGGAAAATTGTGCAAGGTGAACGTAGGCATCCTCAGCTGCCGCTGGCAGCTCCTGAGCAGCTGGAGAGCAAAACCTTGAGCCACCCAGCTCGTGGTGCCACAGCAGTGTCCTCACTGCCAACATAATTCAGAATATCAGAGATTCCCTCTTCAGGGATTCAGATCAAGAGGGATGAGAGAATGATTACAGAAGTGATCTGATGAATACGTCCTTCCCTTTCTCTTATCTTCAGAGTCAAGAGGAGGGAAGTAAGAGAGTAAAGACAGGCTTTAGGGCAGTCACCCCTGTGTGGGAGAACAAACTCCTGGGAAGGCATTTGTAACGAGGTTAGGGGCAAGACACTGGCGTGTTGGACAATGTGTTGACTTCTCTGATAAATGTTTTCTGAAAAGTAATTTCCAAAGCTAGCAAGGAATTATGTAAATGGAGAAATAATCAGATAAGGTGATCAAGAGTGAAGAATTGAAACAGCCTTTTAGGATTCAGTTATGAAAAGATGATTGGAATGCATTTAGCAGTATTCAGCTAATGAAGTTAGAGTTGTAATTGCAGGCAGGTGAGGAAACAAAAAAAAAAATTAAATGATAAATCAGTATTTATGTTTTTTAGACTTGGAGGAATTCAGGGCTTCAATTTTTTTTTCTTTGTCTGATTTCTAGTTTGTGAATCCATTTGCACATTTCAGAAGTACATTCTTTGGGATTTTCAAATCATTGAGTTAATCCAAGATCAATTCAAATGATTGAAATTTATTGGATTTACTTCTTTCAGTAGAACCAGCCCTACGGAGATGTTAGTTTGGATAGCATGGCATTTGGTGTTAGGCAGGGAAGGATGCTGTGGGTTATTACTTTTTTGGGGATGGAACATTGTCATATTCTATAGGAGATATTAAATGTCACTTCCTTGAGCACATGACACCTATGTGGAAATCTTATAAAGTCTGGGTATCACTATTTCTGTTATAAATTTGGTTATCACATTTCCACTGTTGTCTGTCCATGTACGCTCATGTAAATCACTGCTTAGATGACATCACTGCTTTCTGATTGCAAATACTTTGCATTACTATTAGTTCTCAGCTATTTGAAGGGAGGATTTCTTGGTATTATCCATGGATCTTTCTAGGAAGAGAAAAGCTACACGTGCTTAAACAGTGGTAAAGTTGGAAATTCAGCAGGTATCTCTAAGCTGTGTAGTGCAGTTTTATTAAACCAGAGAAACTTATGTCTTGCAAAGTTACAAGCAAGCTTCGGTGAGTGTAAAGATTTAGCAAATCAGTGTCTCAAACCAATCTCTTAAATCTCTGTGATTTATTGGGTTTTTATTCAGTCATGAATTTCTAAACCAAATATAAACAGAAGTCTTCAAACCTCTTATTCAGGATCTCCAAAGTCCACTTCTCTTACTAAATTAATAGGAAACATTTTTACTGTATATTAACTTACAGCTTTTTTCTCATTGCCATTCATTTCAAGTCATTTTATTGTACCCATTCAAATTTTGAGGAACTGATGTCTTGGACAACTGCAATGCATCCAAACATGAAGAGATAACTAGACCTGTTTCCAGCAACCTGGACTGTCAGGATAGACTCCAGCCAGCAGTACATAGCCCTCTTGAGGTCAGAAGGACAATGGATGGGTACCACAGTCCACCTCTGGGCTGGACTGCAGGGCAGTGGCCTGGGCTGAAGCAGACCCCAGCACTGGTTGACAGTAACCTTGTAATATAGGACCTGCTCAAATGCATTTCATCCTGCATGTTCATCAGGATGAGCATTTTAGGCAACCCCATGTTAGATTGTTGTAAAAAACAGTTGACCTAAAAGTTTCTGCTTTAGGATGTATGCTGGATAACTATATAGTATTATTTAATTAGTGACCAGAAAAATCAGAGGCAAATCCTGTAATTCATCAGCTAGTAGAGAAAGGTTTATATAAACCTCTTGCTGTGCTTGGTTTACCAGATATATCTGATGACAATTACTGTGAAGCTGATTCTGTTTTAATTCAAGCTTTAGAATATTTTATAGTATTTTGGAGGTGAAGGTATTAAGAGTGTTTTCTTGTTTAAAAAAAAAAAAAATCACAACTGAATTGTATTTTATGAGTGAGGGGATTGGAGAAGAGAAATGCACTCTAAGGCTATCATTGTTGCTGTGTGGCAGCTTTTTTGGGTTTCACAGAGGAACAAGAGACAGCTGAGGGGCAGCCACTCTCCATCCCTTGGATTTTGCATTTTCAACTGTTCCTGAGACCACCACACAGTTCCTGAGAGTATTTCTGAATTCAAAACCATTCTAGATACAGATAAGGGTTCAGGAGGGGGAGCCTTCTTTCTGGATGCTTGAGGGATAGGTAAGCCCTTCATCAGTGGCTGCAGGGGCTGGGGATGCCTTAGTGTATGGCCAAAGCCCATTGGGGCTTGGTGGAGCAGGAGATGTCCTCAGCCAGGGCAGTGAAGCCCTTGTGTCCCATGCACCATAAGGCATCACATGCAGCATTCAGTCTCCAGCAGTTTAATTTGGGGTTTTTTTCAATTACCAGTCATCTGCAGTGGTGTACATTGGTAGAATACATTTCAAACAAATGCATTTTCAGGCTACTAAAGATACTAAATTTTCCAAGGTCTCTTTAATTTAGGCTTTTGTGCTTTCCAAAAGAGCTATTAAAAATCAGCCTGGTTACAAAAAATACTGTTTGTAATTACAGTGGCACTTCATTCACCAAAGACAAATAGGCATTCCTGAGTTGCACTCAACATATTCCTTATGCGGATAGATTGCAATTACTTAAAAATAAAATTATAATAGTTAAAACCAGGTTACTCAATTTTGTTTCGAGTTCTTCATTCAGTTGTCTGCTGCTGTGTGTAGCTCTGTGTCCTATTCTCCTTGTGATATTGCAATTTTGGGTACCACTGCAAGAAAAGCATTCTGCCTCTGCCCAGTGTGCAGCACCTGTGCTGTGTCTCCCAGCCCATAAACTGGCATTCAGTGCAAGATGCATTTTCATTTGTCTGTGCCTAGTTTAGCAATATTGTTTAATGGAAGTGCTTGTGTTTGGATTTTCCTGCATTGGGGAAGGGAAGGCTTCCCTAAAGATGCATTTTCAGAACTTCCTCAGGTGAATCACTTGGGTGGACAGGAATGCTTCACTCTTTTGGGCATGCAGTTATGGTACAAGACAGAGGGGCAAGGTCTAGGATTTGTTTTTTTAGATACTGGAATTGCAATTTTGCTTGTTAATTCTTGTGAAAGTCACTTGAAATACTTGTTTTATCCTATTTGCTTCTAAAGTAGTGACAGGCTTGCAGGGAAAAAATTTCTGACTGCTCTCTGATATTTTATTTTTTTCCCCTTGAGCCCAGGTTTGAAAAGGATCTGTCATTTTGTTTGTGGGCTCAAAGTGTAGGTGTAATTATGAATAATTGGTTTAAGAATTAAATATTTCTTCAGAAAGGCAGATTTTCAAGCAGGATATATATGTAGAAAATCCATATAATTGCCTTAATTAAAAAAAAAAGAAAAAAAAAAATCTGTATTAGTAGCCTAGAAGTATCCAAGCAGTAAAAAGAGTTTAAGCTTTGTTTACATTTTGGCTGCAAGAGGTGCCTCTCTTTAAGTATTTAGATAAACAAACCAAAGCTGCTGTTTTCATTAGCATGTAACACAGAGCCCAGTTTCCTTACCTGAGAGAACATTAAACTAAAATTCAGTGGCAGAAAGCAATTTGATCTCTTGCAAATATGAGTCTTGATAAACCTTACACTATGGAAAAAAAATCCCAACAAACCAACCTTCAAATTTTGTACCTATTGACATTGCTTAATAAAAACATCTCGAGTGCTGGTGCTTCTGGGTGTGTTTCCAATAGCAATGTGATTGCAAGGCTCCCTGGATAAAGTTACCAGTCCTTTGAATTCTGACCTTCAGTCTAAAACAGCTTTAGAGGTTACTCTTTTTCCTTTTTGTGAGATTGCAGAGAAAAAGTTAATGCTGCTGGAAGGAAGCGGGGGAGGGAGCTGGGCTTGGAGATGAGAACTGGGTCTTTGAAGCCATCTGAGAAGTTTTCCTCTGGCCTTGATTTGTAACAACAAATATTGGAAGTCTCAGTCAGTAATTATACGAAGTTTCAAAATAGAGACGAATCCTCTATTTTGAAAGTTCTGTGAATACAATTACTATTGAGACCCAGTTGATTCTGAGGGAAATGATGCTGCTGGGTTCAGCAAAGTCTGGATTCTTGGGGCAGCTGTAGCCATCAAAACCTGATACTAGCTAAAGTCCATCAGGTAGAGGACACCTCAAAACTGGGACCCCTGCATCGACTGGAAGTGTTTATCTCTCCTCTGAGGATGAGGGTTTGGGTGATCACCTTCGACCAAATGCTTAATTTTAGATGGTTACACGTAGGTGAGAATCTAGCTTCTGCTGAACAAATGATGATCATGATATAATTACTGTAAAGTTTAACGTGTTAAATTGCTTAAACAGTTTCTGGGAAAAAACATTTTAGCAAATATAAAATAAATCACAGGACTATTTTTACTTAGACTTCCACTTTGTCCTTCTCATTACAAGGCCCACAATAGGGATAATTTATGCATGTCACTTTTAGAAGATATATCACTGTTCCAGATCACCATAAGGAAAATTTGTGTGACCGAATGTTTCAAAGTTAAGGATGTACATATTTACTATATTCAGCTAATGCAAAGTTTGTAATTTGAATGTGTGTTTATGAGTCAATTATATTAGTCATAAATGCAGGTTTGTCTTAATGATCTGTCAAAGTGAGCCTGGATTGCTGTTCTTTCAAATTTCTTTCTAATTCTTAATACTCTAATCAATAATTATTTTCTCTATATAATATTTTCAGGGTGTTTTTTGTGCAGCCTTATATGTCAGTAGCTGAAAAAAATTATGTAATAATTGACAAAAATAACTAAAATGCAGTAATGATCCACTGCTCCATCTACTGTTGAACAGTGACATGAATAACACTCCAGAAAAAAAATACAGAATGCATTTAGGAGATAATAACAAAATGGAATTTACAACAAATAAATCTATTGTTTCTATGGTTAGTGAACAAGCATCTTTTTCTTGCAGAGTAAAGTATTCTGAGTATGAATTTTATTCCGAGTTGGAAAACAAAGAGGAATTTTCCATCTTCTTTTTCACCTTATAGGAGATGCTGACAAAACTGGTTTTGTTCATGTTAGTGGGAAGAAGTTGGAGAAAAGACAGTCTAGGATTACTGAGCTGACTCATGTCATACAGTGCACTGTATTTATATCACTGTCAAAAATGTAAGTTAC
>WEIU01014871.1:276673-319624 GCA_013389925.1 Aegithalos caudatus
CCCGCGGCGGCGGGGCCGGGCGGCGCGGAGGGGCAGCGGCGCTTTCCGCGCGTCCGGAGGAGAGCGGCGCGCAATTATAAATCACTGGATGCAGCAGTTAATTTTGGCCGTAGTTCAGGCTGGGGTTTGTAGGCTTCCCACAAAACAGATGTTAGGAGATTCTGTTTATTGTGATCGGCCAGGTTTGGGGATTCTCCTGTTTGATTTCCTCGAGTGCTAATGGTTCTGCAGATAGCAGTAACGTGATGGGGAGATGTTCAGTGGAGGTGGAAATAGGCACGTACGGTACGAAACCAGCAGACCTTGTTGAAAGAGACATGAGACCGTGAGAAAAATAATTTAAAAATTGGGAGGAAGAATGCCTGACAGAGACAGGCATTTGACAGTGCTTTCTGAAGCAGGAAATCCTTTTGCTTAGTATGTTTAAATTTTCCAAACACCAAAGAAAACATGCAGATCCCCACAGGAGAACTTTTCAAGATGACAGAATAAACATCTACACAACGGAAATGTTTGACGTTTATTGACATTTTAGGTGGCTTACTTAGGACGGTGATCTTAGAACAAGGAAGTCAGAGACCATCTGAAGTCTCATTAAATTTACATCTTGCTTTTGAGCAACAGAAGATCCACCAAACATTCTCTTGGTGTTTCAAACACCAAGAGGAAGGACTGCTCTTTACAGTGCAAGATTGATTCTGCAAAAGTAAAGGTGTTAGTGCACTTTAAAATGTTTCTTTGAAGATGGTTGGATCTTGGTGTGGTTTTTTCTTCCTTCTGTACGCAAACATTCAAAACCGAGGTAAGCGGAAGAAACAAAAGCTTCCCGGGCAAAAAGTAATAGTGTGTTTTATGTAGTTTGTTTAAATTTAAAAATGGGCACGGTGGGGAAATTTGGAATAGGAAGTGGAAAGGTGGTATAGCGTATCACTGGAAGTTTTTAACATTAGGTAAAGATTATTTTATGTTACAATACTGAGATGGTTCGCAAAACATCTGCCAGAACACAGATTACTGGTTTGAGGTGTCAAATAAATTAATATTATATATATAGATATGCATGTGTAAAAGGACATATATGTGTGTGTATACACATTGCAGAATTTTAGGTATATAAGCACATACGCACACCGCGTTTTTGTGTTGCTCACAAACCCATGACATGCAGTTTTTAGCCAAGCACCTCACTGCTGTCAGAGTTTTCCCAAGGCCTGGAAGGGTCTGGAAATGAGCAGCCATCCCCTCTCAGCAGTTCTGCACAGTGACAGACCGCTTGAGTCATGCTTTACCTTAGGAGAAAAAAAAGAATGAGTAATCATTTTGTTTGAATTGCAGTAAGTATGAAATATTTCTCCGGAGCCAAAAAAAATCTTGGAAAAGCAGAAAGACATTCTTAAATGGCTGGTCATAATAGAAGCATTGTCACATTGTAGTACTTCTTTCTTAAAGGGAAGAAAGTGTTGGGATTTCAAAATGTTTCATTCATGAGTGTATGAAATGAGCACCCAGGATAGCACTTTAGAAGAATTTAAACTGGTAATTAAAAATTAAATAACTGCAATTACCTGCTTTTGCTTTAATAAGTACAATTTGTCTTTGATGTGAACATCTAGTGAAAAATCCCAGGCTCTTCCCTTGGAGCCCAGCGATATATGATTATTGGAAGAGTGAAAGCATTACCAAGTTTCCTGGGTTGCCAGCAAGGTGCCTTTCTGCAGCCAATTTGCATTTTAGTTTTGTAGCGTTTTGGCTGTTGAAGCCATTATGTCGGTAGACACTGACTGCGTCGTTCTTTTAGGGAGGTAAAGAGTGCTGTTGGGAAAGAAGTCCCTTTCTCTCCCTCCCTCCACCCCTTCCTAAAAATGACAGATTTTTTTTTTTAATTTTTTTTTTTTCCTAAGAAGGAACACCCTCATTTGAAAACTGCCATTGTCTTTGAAATTTGCTTCTTTAAAGTAGAACTGTATTTGAAGAGAAAATGTGTATGCTGGCTATAGTTTTCTGGGTTAAATTCTTATTTTCACTTCAAAAATTTCTTTTCAGCTGGAAAAATGTTTTAAATTATAGCCATTAAAAAAATTGCTCCTAGCAAGCAAAAATACTGTGGAAAACCTGTAATTTAGACAAGTACCTACATTTTATTTGCTCTGTGCTGCTGAAATTTAGAATCCCTTCCCATTTACAGTTTACTTTTCACAGAACATTATTAACTTTCTGGCTTCATACATGATCTTCTGTCACATGCTTTTGATTTGTAATTTAACAAAGTATAATAAACAGTGCAAAAGTCATGAATTTTCCTCTGCATCCTGAGCTCTGTGGTAGGGAAAATGTGATAAAATGTGTACCTTAAGTCTTGTTTGATGATCTCTCAAAGCAAGTTTGCCTTCTGGAAATAATTTCTGGGGTTGAAGAGCATGGTATTAACAGATTTAATGTGGCTATTCAATGGATTGGTGGAGTACTATGTGAGGTTTAACAAAATGAGAGAGACAAATTGAACATCAACAAAACCTACATCTGTGAAGAATTATAAATTTAATTAGAAAAAAGGGCAAACTTAAAAGACCTCATTAACTAATCAGAATTTGATGTTACTGATTTAAGATTCTTAAATGGATGAATTTTAAGTAGCTTTGCTATCATTGTCCTTTTTTTCTCGCCATGTACTACATAGTACCCAATCTGCAGTCTGTATTAAGGAGAAAGATGTGAGTGCTACTGACAAAAATCAAAATATACAGAATAATGTTTTTGAGGTATTAAGGAGAACGTGCATGCCATTTAGCATATAAGGCATTTCTAGTTTAAGCAGAGCACTGAGTATGAAGGGGTGTGACAGCTCCCTTTTTTGTTTTTGTTGTTTGTTGTTTGTTTTTTTTATGTGACCCATTTCTGTCCCGGTAAGGCCAAGCATTTGGGTTTTCCCCCCCACTTTTTATATGATATGTGAGTTATGTTGCCAGACTTCAATTATCCAGAAACCTGTTGACAAAATGGGAATATATGAGAGAAAGCACAAGCACACACCACCCAGAAATGTTTTTATTCTATGAACTAACTGGTCGTCACAAGCGTGGTTCCTTACTACGCTGTAATTTTGTACTGCACATAAAAAACTGAAAGCATGTGAAGTGTAGCATTTTGTAAACTGTAACTAATTTCACTCACATCTGTGTCTAATTGTTGTCTGCATTCGCATTCTTGAGAGTAGATTTATTTTTCCTGGACCACTCTGTGGATTCAGCTGACCAGCCTAAGTGAGGATTAGTTGTTTTAAAGTTATTTTGATTAAAGAGTCATTTTTAAATTTGGTAACGTGCAACACATGGTTTAAATAATCCTTGAGACACAAAGGAATATATCTAAAGTATGTCTAATGAAAATGAAAATTGTGGATATGAACTTTCACAAATCATAGAGTATTGGAGGACATTTAAGGTATATATATTTAATTCACTTTGAATGAGCTGGTCATTTTTTTTTTTTCCCCTGTCCAACAAATACATAAATGAGATATTTCTTGCTATGCACATATATGAACATGTATACATGTATATAATATATGTATTTTCAAATGTACAGAAGTTACTATTTTTGTAAAAATTTGGTACTTTAAATAGCGAGGATTACTTTTTTTATTTTAATCATGTATGAATAATTGTGTAGTGCATGTTGGAAAATACCTTTCAGTTAAAGCATCCATTTGAAAAAGGAAGTTTTTTCTATTATAAAAGATGGATTTTAAAAGATCCTGTGCAAGAGGGAGTGAAGATAGCTCTGTAGGCAAACTTAGTTCTCACCTATAATTTTTTCCAGGTGTTTAGAAGTAACAGCAGAAGCATATCCTAAGGCACTCTGCAGCAGTTTCTGGGGTAAAGAACTAAGGGGAAAAAAATCCTTCAACCGAAATGCACAGTTTTGACTGTATCTGCTAGTCTAGTTTGATTTGGCATGCAGCAATGTATTGAAAAGCATGTTATGCAGTACTTTAAGTACCCAGTTATAAAAAGATTGATGTTTTTCAGCATGCATTATTGCATGCTTCTTGACATCATTTGTAATGTTCTTCCTTGCCTGACTGCCCTTAGCAGTTGTTTACTCTTGCTAGTAGTAATTCTGTCTGTGATTAAAAATAACAAAAAACCCACCCTACAGACACATAAGTAGGATTTGCTCGGATGATTTTTATGGCACTTAAAACGCCTCATCTCCCTTGCTTTGCTCTGTGATCATTTAAGAGATGTCTGTTCAGGTTGAGTGGAAACGCACAAGAAAGATCCTCACTGCAGACATTAAGAGGATATATACCTTGCCCAGAGAATCTTTCGTGTGCTTTTAAGCCAACAGTGTCTAGCAGTGTATTTCCACCTGAATTTTATCACCTGCTGACAATTGTTACTGGCTAGTTTGTTAGTAAAGCAACAGTGTTTTTCTGATTGAATATGAGAACTATTACTCACCTGAGTTAGAAAAGGAATAATTTTATTAAACTAAAAAATTATCAGTGGGCTTCCCAGTGGAAAAATATTCCTTTTCTTCATGAGTGTTTCTTCATGTAGGTGAATGCTACCGCTTCCTCCTACTTATTTAGCCAGAAACGTCCTTTTAAGTAATCGTATCGGAAATCTCGTTAGCAACTGGAATTTTTTGGAGTAAGACTGTGCGATAACACGTGGAGTTTTTATTTTAATTTGACCTGGCTGGAGATGGGCTTCTTTTAGAGATGGTCCTGTAAAGCTGTTGGCTATGTAGTGAAGGTCTTTACCATAGGTAGACTTGCCCCTTGTTATTCTCTACCCCTCCCCCCCAAAAATAACATCAGCATCTCCAGCTTGCCTTTGGGGCGAGTTTGACTTGTGGGCTCCCTGTGGCTCAAGCACAGAGGAAGGATGGCCAAGAGCAAAGGAAGAAGAAAACCAGTGTGATGAGGGCAAGGAGACCGAAGGGGAAAGGAGGGATGAGAAGAGGCGAGAGGATGCTGAGGGGCTGGGGGCAGGAGCAGCTGGTGCGGGCGGCGCGGCGGGGTTACCTTTGCGGGGTGCAGGGCAGAGCCGAGCCGAGCCGAGCCGTGCCGGGGGAGGGAGGAGTGAGCCCCTCTGCAGCTGTCACGGGCCCCTGATGAATCACTATCCCGTCACTTGGCTGCCGTCCCCTGGCGCAGGGAGGAGGGAGAGAGACCTGCCGGGGAAACAACAGTTGAGCCTTCAATTTAAAGACAATATGCCTTTCAGGGGCACCGCACCCTCCTCCTCTCCCTTTGGGTTTAAAGGACAGAATTGTCATCCGTAGTGATATCCTTTCTTTAAATTAAGGCCTCATAGTAAAGTGGAGTAATAGAAGCTTCTGTTTGCTTCCCTGGTTTACAGGTGCAGAAGTCCCAAACCAGTTCAGATGTTGCTGTTTCCTCAAGCTGCAGGTAAGGATTTGACCAAAAATTGCTAATTTTTTACAAGCCTTCTATTGTTTGGGGGTCTTTTTTAACTTAAAGTGATAAGTAAAATATTTATTCTCGTTTCCCACATTTAGCAGACAAGTAAGTGCTGGAGCGTAGCTTTTACGTGTGTGCAACCAAGTCTGTAAACCACGAGCACGTAACTTTTTCACTGAATTGTTTGAGTTTATATTCGATGCTGGCGTTTTGAACTCATTGCAATATCATCTTATTTTTGTGTAGATTGTTTTAGGTAGAGAAATATTAAGTGAAGGACCTATGATTAGAACTTGTGATAAATTTTTGGTTAAAATACAAAAGCTTCATACCTGAAATGACACTTAGGATATTTACACCATTGCTGCAGGAGTAATTTTATATATAATTTTAATAGTCTTTAAAAGAGCCTAAGTATTTCTTATAAACTGAAAAATTGCTGGTTCAAATGCCTTGGAGGCACAGTAACCTGTGAAGTTTCTACTGGGAGCAATTACTTAGAATGAGTACATCAAATAACAATATCAAAAGTTTTAGGTATAAAGGAACAGAAGGATGGGGTACGGCAGTCATAAGCCCCAACATCAACCAAGGGATATGTCATGGTGGTGATGACTGTTGGCCTTTTAATATAAGGCTACTCAAAGCACAAATCTTAAATATCCAGCAGCTTTTGTGCCGCTTAAATGTTAATTTTTTGCTTTAGATGGGAATTGTTCTTTTCTCATTTTGACTGAGCGACAGCTGCCGAGGTACAGCAGGATGCTAAGGCACACTAATGCCTGTATGGATTCACTGTATGTTGGTCATATCTCTTTCCAATTGGGCACGCTTTATGTAATCCACAAAGCAAACAAGTGAGCAGACATAATAATGTTTTAATGCTGCATTTGTTTCAAAGGAAACAGAAGAACAATTAAGTAGTTTGCCAGAGTAAACACATACATCAGGAATATCTCATTCCCTGTCAGTAGATGATAGGTTTCCACAATTGCTTCAAGTGTTTTATTTGTTTTGGAGGCCCATTATATTGCCACTGAGTGGTAAATCTTGAAAAAGCAGTGTTAACTTGTTTTTAAGAGATAATATGTAGGTGATTCCATCTTTGTATATATTTTAAAAATACATTATTACATCAAATTTTAAAGTGCAGTGCTTTGAATCTAAGTTTTATTTAGTTACAAGCTGCAAAAAATAATTACAGTAGCTGGCCAGTCGGGTGGGGCTACAACATGAGTAAAGCAGTGGAAAAGATCAAGTTGGGAGAAGTAGTTAATTTTTTACTAAGTGTTTCTGGGATGTTGATAAATAGCAGGCTGCATCTTATAAAGGCATTTCCTCTGTAATCCTTGCTGACTTATGTCACTAAAACTAGTTGCATCTTGTTTTCAGGTCTATGGAAATGCAGGATCTAGCCAGCCCACATAGACGACTAAGTGGTAGTAGTGAATCCCCCAGTGGTCCAAAACTTGATAACTCCCATATAAATAATAATTCCATGACACCCAATGGCACAGAAGGTGAGCCAGCCTTTTTTCTTTTTTTTTTTTTTAGTGTTTCATGATCTATTTTCTCTCCTTGTTGCTTTGGTATTCTTACACTCAGCAAGCCATATAATGTTTTACTATTTTAGGTGTTTATCCATATGGTACATAAAGGCAATATTTAATGTTTATCGGTAGTTACTATTATCAAGTTTCAGCAATAGCTTTCATTACAGGTTTGTCTTTCTTTCATGGAGTTTGAATGGACTGAACAGGCAGTATGTGCAAAGCTTAAATTAAAAAAAAAAAAAAAAAAAAGTTAAAAAACTGAAAAGGAAGCTTAATGATGAGAGCAAGAAAGTAGGTGTTTACAATTGCCATAGTACAAAATGTAATTTTTCAGTCCTTTTTGCTATTTTGGTATTTCTTTATGTTCTCACTTTTTGCAAGCTCCTAAGGCTATGAGAATTTTGTCAAGTAGGGTAATAAAACTGAGTGTTGAAAGTTCCTCAGGCTAGCTTGCTGCTCTGATGGAGTGGCCAAAATTCAAACAGGTGTAGTAATTCAATGGGGTAAACTGATACCCATTTCTCAAGAAGCAGTCAGGCAGTTGATAAGTTATGTTTGTTCTCAGTAGAATACTAACAACAGAACAACCTAACAGCTTTGCCAGTAATATAATACATCTATAATACATATAATAATACGTATAATGAAACACAGAAGGGTTTATACAACAAGCAGCAAAAATGCTCCTTCCTGCAGCATTTCTATGGCAATAGTGGGAAAGATCATACATGACATTTGACTGGCTGTGTGAACAGAGACTTAATGCATTACTGGAAAAGAGAGTCAGTGCAGATTCAGTACTGTTCTTCAGTATAAATGTACAGGTAAACTGCTACAACTGTTACAGTAAAGATATGCCTTTTTTCCCCTAAAAACTGGGTTGTAGCAGTGCTGTCAGACTCTTTGGATCATGGACATCCATTGCATTTTTCCAGGAAGGGCACATGTCAATCAAACAGACATTGTTTCACCCCCCCCCCCGCCCTCAATTCCCCAAATACCTGTGTTATTCATTGTAATTGGAGTCCCTGGTAGTGGGGACAGTTTATGGGTTATCAGATTAACAGGAACTTGTGCCAGACTTGTGTGTAGTTTACTTCTTGCTATTGCTCTAAAAGTATTGCTTCAATCAAATATTAAGCCATTTGAAAAACATATCTTTTTAAAGGATAAATAAAGTGCTTACTGTGCTCATGTAGTTTAAGCAGGAAAATATTTCATGTCCATGAATGAGTCTTCTTCCTTTAAAATACACAAGTATGTTATTATATTCTTATAGCATATAACGAGGTATGTACCACTTTTGGTACAAGATAAAATTGCCCTTTCAAATTAAAATTCCTCTAGCTCACAGAAGCCTTTGTTTTAAACTTCATGAGCTTCTCTACCTTTTATATAACTTGAAGGTTCCTTTGTAGCACAAAAATAGGAGGTGTTTCTCGAAACACTGAAAGATGTTCATCATCTGACTTGACTTCTTGTCTGACATGTAGTGCTGTGTGCATACACTCTGAGAAATGCTTAATATTACTTCGTCAGGAAACTAGTTATATATTGTATCTATCAATGCACTGACCTCAGGTAGAAAATAATTTTGGAAATAATATCTCACCTTCTAGGTAGGTATCAGAGTTTATTGAAGAAAGTCAATTAAACCATGGTAACTTATTTATCTGATACTAGAACTTTGCAGTTTAAAACAATTTGGAGTGAATTCTACCCCGAAAGCTCTAACTTGCAATACATGTTTGCCTCCTGAGATGAAGCCAAACGGTTTTCTTTTGTTTGCCCTTTTCCCTCAGGTGACATGACCCTCCTCAGCACTGCAGACTGGTTGCTCAGCCCTAGCACACAGAGCCCTGCAGGTTTGGGTGCTGCAGCAGGCGTGGGCACTCAGCATGCGATTTTGGATGTTGTTCCAAAAGTGTCCCGAGAGATAGCTTGTGCTTGGTGGTTCTGCTCTGAGCTCTCTAATTTGAAAATTCCTGTCTCTGATTGCTCTTAAGTGACCAAGAAGGAAAAGTTTTTCAAAGAAACTAGCAGAATAATTTATTTCTGAATGAGATGCGTGCCAAGAGACAAAATTTGTGAGTGAAGCAGATGCCTAAGAATCTGAAGGTGGAATTTTTACTGCTAATCTGTTTTATCTTGAGAAAATGTTTTGTTAGGCTCCTTGAGCTGCTAAAGAGACTTAAGAAAGAATGGAGTGAATGAGCAAAAGTTTCCTATTTTTTTAATGAAGGGTGAAATAAAATTATTTTTTCTGGGATTCTTGAAGCAGAATCCTGCTGAGACACAAGTGGCTGACTTGTAAGGATGCAGTTGTAAGGGTTCGCTGAACACCACTTTCTAGATCCTGCAGTGTGGTTTGTTTGTTGCACATGGAGTGAAGATGTGGGTTGCTGAATCTTCATGTGTCAAATAAAATATGTGAAACCAGCTTTTAGTTGCCATGCACACATTCTCACTAATGTGAAAGAGCCCTCCTTCTCTAGCATAAGAGATCTTCATGTGACCGAGAAGCAGGGCCTCTAGGTATTTGCATGTTATAAATATCTTGTAAAGATATGTTAAATTTGTTTTGACTATGAGTGTGATTTTGACAGGTTTCCATACCCTGAAGCGCAGGATATGTTCTCTAGATGAGGAAAGGGGAAGAAAAAAGAAGAAGGAGAAAAAATACCTGTCCCAAAGTGAAATGGCTGCATTTCAAACAAATGTTCATTAATTCCTCTAAGGCACATTTTCAGACTTGTCTTCTATTGATGTTTTTCTGCAGGAGGATGTGGTTGGAAGACAGCTCACTTTTTTAGCTAACATTTTTAGCTTCACACTTAGTTGTAAGTTTTCAAAGCACTGAATGGGGATTCACTTGTGCGATTGAGTCTGAATTTGATCTCTACGTGCAGCTTATATATAATAACTCTTTGTGTGCTTAATTTCACTTTGATAGAGCAAAATCTTCATTGATGGGGAAGTAATAAGGAAATTATAGACCTTGACCAGACAGAAATTTCCCAGAATCAAATGCAGAGGACTAAAATGTCTGGCTAAAGGCACTCAGAAAAACTAGTCCTAGTATGCCAAGGTGATGCTGGTTGTATAAATACTACAGTGTTTGAGGTTTTTGTGTTCTCTTTAAGTGTATTTCCATAACATACTCTATTGTAAAAAAGAGTAGGCACTGGACACCATAAAAATTATAGCCCTGTACAACTTCCCTAAGAAAATCTCTTAAAAAAATTATTGGAGTAGGGATCAAAATGTTCATAGTTCTGCCTTATCTCTAATCTTCCTTTGTCAGTGAATTACCGTGGCGGGTTGATACTGAAGGAGTTAAAGGAACAATAACAACAGAAGCTCATAAAATTGCCATTCATTAAGTTTTATCAGACAGCTGATGGCTATTCCAACATAGTGCCCACTTTGGTAGATACCCTTTCAAGGGGAAAGGCCGTGAGCAATCAGTAAATTTGAAAGGAGTAGGAAATCTTTTTTTCCATGGCAGATAACTGCATCCAGTTTCTGCCTATGGTGATCTTTACTTTTATCTTAAGACTGTAAATCAAACCTGATGTATGGCATAGAGTGAGAAACAGAAGCCTGTGGCCCATCGTGATGATGTTTTATGCAACTGGAATGGAAAAGGATAGATGAGGACTGGGAGAAGGAGCTGTTATTTTCTGAGCAACTACTCTTCATTCATTTAAGGAGTACACACCTGCTACTGCCTTTTTATTTGAGCATTGAAGAAGGAAGGAGGGAAGGCATTGTCATATTAAGTGGGAAGGGAAATGGATAACAAATTGAAGATCAGATTTTCAAAGATACATAGAAAGGGAGGCTTCAAAGGGAGCTGGACATCAAAAATCCTTTGGAAAAAAAATGATTCTCGCTCTGAGTACCTGCTGCAACATGAGAATGAGATCTGACACAAAGGCAGTCAAAGCTCTCCACTGCGAGACTATCTGATTTGTGGCCATTAAAAAGGTTGTTTTAAGTCTGGTGAGCATAAATCCATCTTCGGGGTTTCAAAAAGCACCGTGTGGTATGTTTGCTGTCAAGTTGCAGTATTACAGAATGAAGAAAAAAATGTTTTTAGTATTTCCTAAAGTAATGGGGAACTAAGATGTTAAAATCTATAGAGAGGGTAGAGCTGGTTGTTGTTATGGCATGTGGTGTAGATTTCTCTAAGTAAATTATATTTCTATAAATTATATTTCTTGAAATTCTAGTGATACTTTGTAGTACTCAAAATAGTCTTTCACTATTGCATTTAAGCAATTCACACCGACAGTGAGTGATTTTTAATTTATTCCTATTTTTTACGTTTCTTGTATTTTTGTGTGCTTTGGGATGCGAAGTTGTGGTAGCTGATAGTAATCAGACAACCAGGAATCAGCTTCTTTTGGTGATTCTGGTTGGATTCCAGTACCTTTTAATTACTTACTTCTGGAGTTCCTGCTAATTATGTGTGCTGAAATTTCAAATCTTGTGTTTTCAATAAGGAGCTTGATGGTATGAAACTTTTAATTGATACCTCTGTATTTTGACATCCTGAAATAATGACGTACTAAAGGTAGATGTAATATTTGCCTCTCAGTAGGGTATTAGCATCCAGAGCTGAGGATGCTGACTTCTTTACTCATCCCAGAAGAGTGCAAGAGGACTGTTGTTTGGCCAGAGGCAAAAACTGCAGAGGTCTTGGGCTCCCAAAAGCAACCTGGGGCTCTGTAGAGGCTAGTAACCATCTTCCACCTGATGTCACTTCTAGAGGGTAAAAACCAGATACAGCCGATTTATGTGAAGGCAAGGGGCTGACTTGGACTATCCTTTCTTTCCTGCTCTTCACCTTTTTTTCCTTGCTGTATTACATTGGCTTCCTTCCAGACTCTTTGTCTTACCTGTGCTTTTATTCTCTTGCTTCACCAAGAGTCTTTCTGTCCTGAGCACACATAGCATAATGCTCTATTATTTCTCTTTCATGGGCACTTGGCCAGTGAAAGGACTTGTCCGCTTCTCTGCTGACTCAGTCAAGCAACTCTTGTTGCAAGGCCATGGGGAGGAGACTGGCTAATAAATATTTATCTACATACTGTCTTTTCTATATGTATGTGCATCCATTTTTGAAGGAGTCTCTATTTCAGTTTCCTCTAATTTTTTCCTGAAAAAAGGACCTCATTTAAGTGATAAGTTAATAGCAATACTGATTCCCACAGGCATTTGAGGTAAACAAAATACTCCAAATGACAAATTACTTTAAAAAAAAAGGAAAATCTTAGAAGCACCATTATTTTAATATCATTTATTTTTGAAAGTTTCTCATAGAGGTGTTCACAGCATATGCTGATTCAGAGTGTGGGTGAAGCGTGGTAGTGTGAGAGCATCCTCTGATTGTGTCTGGGGGTCCCAGAGCTCCACTTGCACAGTGGTTGTGCACAGGCTGTGAGGATGTGGACACTTCTTTACTGAAAACTAGCCACAACACATCATTCTAGGGACAGTGTCTTTGCAGTGGGACCAGCCTGTTGTGCACGTATGTGTACAATTGTGTGATTCCATACAAAAATGTCATATGAAATGCCCTGTGTCATATGCCTGGCCAATAATACAGATGAGAAGGAAATCCAGCCCTGGCTGTCACTGTGCACCTGGAGAAGGAACAAGTAGAACATCTTAGTCAGAGATCACACCTTAATAGGGTGGTATTTGAAGAGCCTTAGCAATTTCAGACTTGTGCCTTGATGATTTAGGATTTGCATTTGTATCTTATTCTTCTGATGGAGTGTGCTTGTCCCAGGTAGATAAAAAACTCATGAAACTTAGTTACGCTTCAGGGTTAGCCATGTCATTTTACCCCTGGTCAGTGAGTGAAGTACCTGTGTCGCCAGGTTTGATGAAACAAGCTGGGGAATTTGCTGCTGCTAATGTTGGCTGGAGGGGAAGGGATGCTAGCACTATTCATCTTTGTCCAGGCGAATTTGGCTTCAAGTCTGTCAGTCCTGTCACACTGGCCAAATGTAGAGCATATTATTTTCCACTTATGAAAAGTCCCACCTGTTTTGTCAATGTGCTTCTGTCTTCATGAGATAGTTCTGTGTCTTGTACACAAATGGCAGAGCAGGCTTGACTTCTCCATGCTGCTCTCTTGTTCACTTGAAGACCTCCATGTTCCCAGAAGGCAGTGAAGACAACCTTCTTTGCCCTTAATGGCTGGGCCTGTGATGTTTTGTGGCTTTTTTGTCTGGCTTTGGTTAAAGAATACAAATGCTGTTCATGAACACTACAAATTGTTAAACGTGTATGGTCAGATTCCCAATTGGAAAGAGGAAAAGAAAAAAAAGGAAATGAAGCTTCTAAAAGGATTTGTTTTAGATATACGCTGCCTTCATTTGCATAGGAGAGATACAAATATTTGGTATAATTGGACATGTGAGTATGAACCTTATTTTGAGTCAGATGTTCTCATCTTCCAGCTGCAGTGAATCTTAACCCATGACTGTTCTTGTCAGATAAATATCCAAGTTGCATCTTGCTTAGCAACTATGAATACTGTTCACCTTTGTCTCTATCCAGATGTTTTTGAATTTTTTTTCTGATTTTGCTCTGTAGCAGTGACACCATTTCTTTGTAAATGTAAGGTTTTTACTGCAAAATGAGGAGGTATGAAGCTGTTAAAGCTCTTTCACCTGAAATTCATAATGTAAGATGAAGACGAGGGTCATGGGAGTGTGTGTCGTAAAGCCTAAGTGATAAACACAGCCCAGATACTGGAGAAGTTTTGAAGCCTCTCACATCAGAGGAGGGGAAAGCAGGGAACAGTCTGGGCTTGAAATAGAATGTGCTGCTTTGAGCAGGGACTTTCTTTGAAAACCATACAAAAATTTAGGCTGGAAATTACCTTCTGGTAGTTTCCAGACAGTGAGATTCAGGAAGAGTTCTCTGCTTTGAAAAGTAGTAACAGCACTTACAGAAAGTAAGTTTATCAGGCTTCATGGTCAGAAGCTGATGATTTAATAATTTGTGATAGAAAGAGACAATAATATCCTGGATAGGAATTAGTATAATTGAGCAACCTGTAACTTTTTTATAATTGCAAGATTTGTCACTACAAACAGAGGACTGTTTGAATAAAATCATGGAAAATATTAGCTTAGAGGTTCAAGGTAAAATTTTTGTCTTGTTGTTAGTAAAAATTATCTTTATGCTTCCAGGTGAACTTTGGACTTCTATAGTGAGTACAGAAAGAGGATGGTGTCAAGCAAAACAGTGTGTGAATAGCAATTGATACATAAAGTACTTAATCAAGATTTACGTGGTGTTTAGTTACTACTATTATTTGAAGATAAGACCAGCCAAAATAGGGCAAGAGATTGTGTTTTTATGTATTTGTATAAACACACTTATTTTGTTGAGTCTCTTGTAGCCCATGAGCATTGAGAGCTGCCAGCCTGGAATAATTTAATTTTCCCAACTTTTTTTGTAAAATACAAAGAATATAACATCATAGTGTTAATTCAGTCTTAAAACTGCAAAATTAAAACCAATTTAATGTCAGGCATGTTTGTAATATTTCTATTCTAATTTAATGTATATGACATAGCTGTTAATGATGAGTTCAGTAGAGCAAGCCTTATATGTATTTAATGTAATAAAAGCAATATTTAAAAGATATTTTAAAATCTTACTTTTAGCATGCTGGAAGGTACAATCTTTATGAGGAATTTCTACAACTTCTGTGTTAGGAGTAGCCAAACACTAGGTCTCAAAATCCATATTTAAAATAGCCAGCATCTCATTCCTCATAACACTCTTTACTGACATGTATATATCTTTACTGATATATATGAACTGCATGACAAGCTGTGAACTCAGAAAGTTGTTACTTGGCCAATGAACCACATGAACTTGTGGGTTCTGGTCTGAAGTTCTCTCTCTCAACAGAGTTCAGAAACTGCCTTATAAGTAATTTTTTAACCACCTTTTGCTATACAGCTGACAAAACAGGGCACATTGCACTTGCAGTCTCTGAGATCCTTTAGAAGAAAAATCTTAACAATTTATATAACATTTGATCAGCAGTTGTGATTCTGATTTTTTTTTTCATTTTTTTCTCCAAGTTAGCATTTGTGCTATTAACTGCAACTCCTATTTTTTTCTACTGTTCTGTAGACAGTTTCTTTTTAAATCTTTTTAGAATTTCACAAATTACTAGAAACAAAAAGTAAGGAGAAAAATACCTCTTTATTGACATAGTTTCTTAAGCTCCTTGATATATATACCAAATCTAAATCACTAGTTCTAAATAAACGCTGACTTTTTTCAGCGGATTAAGAAGACAGTCTGTTTTCTGAACTTCTTATTGATAATCTATTACATGAGAGGTTTGGATGGCACTAAACTTAGTAGTACATTGCTAAAGCAGAGTCTGTCTCTAGAATTCAAGTTTGATGATTCTGCAGCTCTGTAAAGATCTGTTTTGATAAAGGAGCAGCAGAAATGGGAACTTTCCTATGTCACTTTCCAAGGTCTCTGCCACAACTGAGCATGGTCTTGGCTGTTACTGGTGAGCTTGCAATGTGTGTTGTCTAGATGTGGCAATATTCCCACTCATTTCCCAGTGTCATCTTGTGAAAGCTTAGGACATGTAACAGAAATGTTAATTGTCACGGAAAATGTGAAGAGCTGAAATCCAGAGCACCCGTAAGCAGCGTGTGGCAGAGCCAGATCTGTGCTCATCCAAAGCCTAGCTTCCTTGGACAGCTCCATATGTCTCTCATCATAGATATGGATGACTCATGTGCTGCTGGGATAGATTGTGAGACTTGTATTCTTAGACAATCCCTTTGCAGTTCTCTTTCCCCGTGATTCCGTGGTGAAATATGCTCAATTGCAGGTCAGTTTTGCCTTGGACAAACAAGAGACCTTCCTTTGCAGTAAGAGTACATGTAAATATTTCCAACAGGTAAACCCATGGCTATCCTTCTCAGTTTATTTCTTTGTATAGCAAGATTCCATCCTCTTAAATGTGCTTAGGCTGATAGAAGGAAATATGCAGTAATTTTCAGGCATTTTGATTAAAGTGCTTGGGGAATGGAGAGATTTTCAGTACCTATTCTTCTTTATTAAATTCCCAACTATCTGTGACACAAGCATTCATTAAGGTTGTGGTTGTTTCTAAAGACAGCATTCTAGGGCATATATGGTAGTTTCTCAAAAATTGCTGGTGATGCACACTTTGCAATAAATATTTCATTGTATTTTTGTTCTGGACTTCCAGTATCTAGTCATTAAATGGATGGAGAATAACTTACATGCTGTGTTTTTTATAAATACCTTTGGATTAGAGTTATGGTTCAGATCACGAGTGCATTTTTGGCGTGAATCTTGTGGCCACCTTTTCTTACCATATTAATTCCCCTTAGGGAGTCTCTTGGACTTCACTTGTTTCAAAAAAGCTGCTTTGCAGAAGTGCAGCTAATGTTCTCAAGCTGAATAACCACTCTCAAAAATGCCCAACCTCTGGACACTGGGCTTTCTGCCCCAACCATTTCACTTCATGAAACTTTCCTAAGTAGGCTGCACTACTTGTTAATGTAGACACAGCAGAGTTTTGTGTGCAGCTAAGCACTGACCTTGCAGTTTTGCAGACAAAAATCCTGCATGAGAGTCAAAAGAAAATAATGGATGATTGGTGAAATCTTGAGAGATTTCTTACAAATCCCAAGGAGGAGGCTTGGTGAAGAAATTGAGAAGAAATTCTTGAAGAAATGCAGAAATAACAATGTGGACTGGCAATGAAAGGAAAGGTCTTGTGTGAAGAGAGGGAAGTCCCTCTGCCTCACGCTTTCCAAACTTGGTACCAAAGGTTTTTGCTAGTGATGGTTGTAATTCCTGAACCCACATGTATAGACAAACTATATAGGGAAGAGCTATTGGTGCATGTTTTGCATCCATGCCAAGTCAACCCCATCCTTGCTCTTTGGATCAGGATACTGTCCTCATCTTAACATTACAGACTTTGCACTGGACTAATAGAAAGGAAAATTGTTTATTTACTTGAGGTTTTATTAAAAGTCATTAATTAATTATTAATTATGAATCAGCATGTTCCAGGCAATAATCTCTTGGTCTCTTTCTGTTTCACTCTCAGACAGCTGTGTTATGCTGTGGGTGCAGAGGGATGAAATGTAAAAGCAGTCTTTGAAGTATTTGGTGAGGACTGTGTCCTCTTTTTTTTATTCAGGGTTGTTGAATATAATGTTGGTTTTTTATTTTGAGAGGAGAAATCCACCACAAGAAATGTGTTTTACTTCATCACAAATTCATAATTTTCATCTGAAAATTTATTTATTTGGAAACAAAATTTGAACAGCCCTCAGCAAAAAAAAAAAAAAAANAATGAATTCTCCTTTTGTCTTATTCAATTTGCTGTCTTTCAAGCCTATAAATGCAGTGTGACCTGATCTAAATGTGGATCCTTATTGTTGGGTCTGCGGGATTAAGAGGAATCAGGACAGGTGCAGAGAGTTGCATGGGGACTTCTGGTTTGTTACAGTGGCTCTTATTCCTTGGGGACAGGAATAACCCTCTTCATCATCTTATATTTATGTGTAAATCATAGCTGCCAGTATTTTGCATTGTTTGGATACACAAATACATAAAATGCAAAATACTGATAGCTGTGATTTAGAACATTTTTGGCAGATTTTTGTTTTATTGAGTTTGTGTTTGTAGTGAGAGCGTGTGCATGCGCCTGCAAGAATATTAAGAGCATATAGAATATCTCCTGTTTATATTTCTATAGTTAAAACAGAACCAATGAACAGCAGTGAGATCGCTACTACTACTGCCACAGACGGGTCTTTAGACAATTTCTCAGGATCAGGTAAGGAATAAACAAAAGTGTTAAGCTCAGCATTTTTTTTTCATTTATTATTTTCTTATCCCACATGGTCTAAACCTGTTCACCTTTCTTAAAAAGCCTTTTGTACTTTCCATCTTATGCCTATTTCTGTTCATTTTAGTCTAAGTCTACAGGAGTTTTCCCCAAGTAAGGATCATTACAGTATCACTTATTAATGTCCATTGGTGGCTTTGGTGGGAATCTCACTAGGGAGTATTCTGGTGCAGAGTAATTACTTTTTGTTTTCTGTGAGTAAATATACATGCCTCTGTGATTATTATTCTAATTGAGGGGTAGGTCTTCCTCACTTATTGTAATTTAATATTGCCAATGTATTCATTCTTTTGTCAGGCTTCTTTTCTTAGAGGAAGCCAAATGCATCTTAGCTTCTGACATACAGGATACAACACTGAGAACAGCCTAAGGTGTTTGCTCAGTTTTGCACACCTGTGGACTAACTGTGGTATTTCTAGCACATTGGTTTTATGATGCAAATCAAATCAGAAAAGGTTCTAATAATATATTGTGGGATTACATCTCTGTGGTAGCAAAATTTGACATCTCACAACCAGTCAGACTCCTGGTAGCCAGCCCTCTCCTGGTCTTGTCACAGCCTCCATTTTCTGCACAGGCTGTAGAGTATGAAAGCATCAAGGCTGAAAGCCCAAAGAAAGGTTTCTAAGGTGTTTTAATTCACTAAAAGAAGAAAATATGGTGTATATAATACTAACTACGTTCACCTCTGGTGATCTGAATAAAGGTTGGACTGTAACATTTGGCATGTCTGCAGCCTCATAGGCCACAGAAAAGAAAAATTATTGGGTGTAGAAGGCACAGAAAGAGGTTCCCTGCTTCCCTCCCAGAGTGTAAAGATGATGGATTTTCCCTGTAGCTGGCCAGGAAGGGGGTAGCTGGTGAGGAGTAATTACGCATGCCTTGTTTATTTCCAGGCACTTAGCGATAGGGCCTGTTGTTTCTCGGGCTGTCTGATTTTACAGTAGTCTCATAACCTGCCTCTGACCCTTTCCTGGCAAAGGCTCCCGAGCCCACCTTGGGACCTAGAGGAGAAGTGACACCCAGACAGTAACCAGAGAGGGAAGGGCTCCCAAAAATATCGCCCCGAGCAGAGTAGGCCAGCAGAGCTGCCTTGCTCTGAGGCTCTGAGCAGCACCCAGAAATGCTGACAGAAATGAGCTGTGTTGGTGGGAGGCTCCGTGTCAGCAGCGCTGCCCGGGGAGCGGCTCACAGTACGGCCTCCTCCGCCTACCTGCTTCACTAACAGCATCTGCACCTTGGACGTCCTTATGCAATGCTGATTTGAAGGGCTGAAGGCATTTTAGACAGCAGATAAGGTGGAAGAAAATAGAAGTGTAATAAGGTAATACATAGTATGTATTAGGAATTTTTTTTTTTTTTTTTAAAGAGGCGCGTGCTCAGGAGCGGGCCATATGTTTTCAATCGAGGCAGGCATAAAACTCCTTCATAAAATGTAGGTCTTAAAAATTCTAAAAGTTAATAAAATGTTGCACTTGAGATATCAACAATCCTTTGAAAATATGAAGGGAAATGTTTCCATCAGGAAATAGGTTGTTTGCATTGAAAATGTTGCCTGTATGCAACCAAAGAATAAACTATGGCTCAGGAATTGTACAAAGGGGCAATTTAGTATTTGAGATTTGCAATCAAGATTTTAATGTTAAGCATTCCTGTATAGTTCCTCATAAAATATTATTTTCTATCTAAGGTATCAATGATATTTGAATTTAATTAAGATCTTGTTAATACTCTGAAATTCTATTAGGAAAAATAATATTTATCTTTGATGTGTGTATTTACACTTCTGTATGCTTTCTTTTCTCCTTGGTGCAGCAATTGGAAGCAGCGGTTTCAGCCCAAGACAAACACACCAGTTCTCCCCACCACAGATTTACCCTTCCAAGTATGATATCTTTTTAAAATAATAATAGTAGTAGTAGTAATAATAACTGGAATAGGCAGATTTTAACCTCATTTAAAATAATAATTGAGTCCATCTGTTAAGCCATAATTTAAACCGCAGCAGCTTCTAGGGAAAAAAATATTTTTTTTAAATGCTAAGAATGTATTTGAAAAATATTTGTAAAGTTCTTATTTCACTTATTCTTTTATTATTGATTTCTTATTGTTTTGTCTCTTAAAGTTTCTGCTGTCTAGCACAGCCTATGATAGTGTGTTAATGAAGCAGCAGGATTATAATAAGGCTAAAAATAAGTGCACGCATGTCTGTCTGATGCAGTGTCTGTCCTATTTTCTGTCATTTGTAATCAATAGCAGACCCTACCCACATATTCTTCCTACCCCGTCTTCACAAACGATGGCTGCCTATGGGCAGACACAGTTTACAACGGGAATGCAACAAGCTACAGCCTACGCCACGTACCCCCAGCCCGGCCAGCCCTACGGAATCCCTTCCTATGGTAAGAAATCACGGCCGTGCTGTTTTGTTCCTGAGGTAAATGCTTTTGTAGATCAAGGTTGTGTGACCCTTAGGTTAGTACTTAGTGGGACAGCTGTGCTCCAGAGTGTTTTTTGTGAAAGGCTGTTAATGTTCTCACCTTGGAACGAGTGATGCTTAATTTATGTATTAAAGAGATAAAAAGGTGCTTAAGGAGATGAGCCCATTTTGGGAACAGGAGGAGAGGTTCATCAGCTTTTTGTTGGTGACATAAAAAATTGAGCAGTGAAATGGGAAAAGAGATCTCAAGGCTTCCATGACACAGGCCCAGCCCCTGGCGACTTGCTCAGGGCTCTGCTCCCCAGCAGTGCATGAGGTTACATTGGGATGTAAAATTCTGAATTTCAGCTGATACAGATTACTAGAACCCAGTTGAATCTGTGAGGCTGTGCTGATTTTCAGCAGGCAAAAAAACTGATTCAAAAATGCCTCCATCCAAAAAAAAGTCTCACTTTCCAATGTTTTAAAACTCCCTGGAGATGAAAATTGAGGTAAATTGCCACTAATACTCTGTCTGCCTGATGAAGGAGATAGTACTAGGTAGCAAATATTTTCCAAAAAATTTAATTTAAAAACAAGCTGCCATGGGTGAGACCATTTTCCTGCCAGACTGTCTGCTGGCAGACTGCGTAGCAGTGCAGCAGCAAGGATGCATTATTAGAAAATAGGTCTTATATTCCTCTGGGGGAATATATTAAAAAATATACAATCCATATGCTTTGAGCAGTATATTTGTAAAAATACATTCAGATAATGTAAAGTTTTATACCAAAAGGACAGAACACACCATACAAGCTGTTCACTATAAAATTGTTAAAAATTTTAAGTGCAAAACTGGTGAATTTCTCATTTTGAAGTCTGCAAGTTGAAAATCCACTGGATCTCACTGCCATATCCTATGGCAGATTATGGTGAACACTAGGTAAAAGAAATACATTATTTTTCCCCTTACTTTAAAATAGGTATCTAAGTAGAGACTGGATGTTTCAGTTTCAGTTCAAATGCACAGATTTTAAACTTACACTATGAGATGGGGAGTCTTGGACAAATGCACACACGTGCACACACACACACACATAAGAGCTCCTGCTGCTGATGAGAGCTTGTATGCTAATTCCATCTGGATCAGGTGGAATGATAACAGAGAGCCCTTTTCCCCACTCTGCTTTTGTTGACCTGTTTCTCCTGTGGACACCTCATGCTTATACTTGGCTGGCTGCTAGGCTTGGGCAGCCCAAACAGTGACTTTTTTGTTTTTAGCTTTGTTCCTCCTGATTAAATCCTGACCTCACTGAAGTCAACTCAAAAATTCCCACTGATTTCAGCCAGGCCTTGATTTCACTACTTGAGTTTAGCTGTCTCACTGTCGTCGGGGCTGTAATTGAGAGTTGCTTTACTTGGCAACTGCTTGTGGGGGTTAACATGCTTGCCTGTTCTTTTGTTTTGGTTTGGTTTTTTGCCTAGTCCATCCCCCACGCCTAGGACTTCAGATAAATTTGCAATGTTTTACACTGCAGAGCTACTTTTGACTGCTAAAATCTTCAGCTGCTGAACCAAGAGAATTTTTACGTATTTTGTTCTTTTCAAACTTGTGCCTTATGGCTGGTGCTAAGGTGCTCCTTGCTGATGTATTTTATAGGAGTAATATTTAAAAGCAAGTAACTATTAAAAAGTTTTGGGACTTAACATATATTTTTGCATATTTAAGGCGTGCCGTATAATCTATGCTCCCAAATGAAATTGAGGAGCATTAGAACACTCATTTGCAGTAGGCAAGAACTGGAGCCTTGCTTAGAGCCAAAATTCTACTCTTTGATCTGCAGTTTAGACCCCGTGTACCCTCTTGTCTCGCCTCTCTTTCATCCAGGCAGAAATCTTACAGCAGTATAAAGGGAGAAGACTTATGCCTCTGCAAAAGGAAAAACTGAGCTGAGGCCTCTTTTTATTTCTTTTCTCTGGGTCTACTGGAAGGAAGAGTTCCTGTATCAGCTTGCCTCAAGTTTCCTCTCTAGATTGGAGTTTGGGAAGGTGCTGTCTCAACTGTAGCCTCTTCATTTTTCCAGCTCCCCACCTCCACAGCCATGCAGCCATGCAGGCAGGAAGGGGGGTGGAGGGGAATGCCATTGACAGCTGCTGCCCTGGGGCTCCTGGCTCTGCTTCATCTGCAAAGCCCCTGAGGAGGCTGGAGAATTTCCTGAAGCTCTTTCCTCCTGCCTGCTCCAGCACCAGCATCTAGCAAAGGCTTTGCTTACCAACTTTACTTTCCAGATCTTGGCAGTCCTCTTGTGTCACTGACTCTTCCCACTTCCTTGGGTACATTAGACTTGGGAGAAGGGAACATCAAGGTTTGATGAGTGAAGGCTTTCTGGATGAGAGCAAGTGTGAGAGTAAGTCCCAGGAGATGAAAGGCTCTTCATAGCAGGGAGGTTTGCGAAAGGGCATGTCAGTGCCAAGTTGTCTTCACTCAAGTGGCATCCTCCTACTGCTGCTTTTGATCATCTCCTCCTGCTCCATCTGAGATGGAGAGTTGGATCAGGCTGTAAAAGGAAACTTAGACTAGAAATTTAATGCTTGATTTAGTTAAACTTTCTCTAAGCCATATTTAATCAGCATTTCAGAAGTCCTTAAACAGATAACAAATAAGGATTGTTGGTACCAAACCATCCATAGAAGGAATTTCCCCTTGGAAATCAGGTGTCAAGATTCATCATTCAAACTGCTTAATTGTAACATGAAACAGAAGAATCAAGTAAGCATCAGGGAAAAAACAAGCAAACAGATTTAGCTTGGCAGTTAGAAGGTCTGGCACAAGGAATTAAGGTTCATTAATGACAACAGTTGAAAAACAATTAGTTAGATGGCACAAAATATGCTGCCATTTGTATATAGGGAGGTATTGAAGTTTTGCCAACACAGTAACTCCTGAGCCCTCTATTACCTTGAAACATTTTAGAATATTGTCTAAAGAAAAATCCAACCAGGAAATGGACTTAGATTAACAGTAATTTTCAAAGGAATGTTACTGATTCACACTTAGTTAATTCAGTTCAAATATTGTTGGTTTCTGAACAATGAGGTATCACTGAATGCCACAGTGAAACCTAAGAATATTGTATTACTTTTCCATTACTTTGGCTATAATTATTTTTAAATGGTAGTTCATATTGGGACAACCTTATAATTAAAGCTAAGAGACAGAGACTGAATTGTGTGCATTTCCTCAATAGTTTGCTTGCTGATATTTGCTTGCTCATTGCCTTACAAATTGAGGGAAGAATCACCGAAACTGGGCAGCAAGTAATTCATTGATCAGAGTTTGGATTCTTTTATAACTAAATTTAGAAATGAGAGAGTAATGTGGTGTGTAATGGATTTCTCTGTCAGTGCAGATTAATGACTCTGCTATGTTTTCCCCAGTTCGGGAGATTGCTTCAGGAATAGTTCCTGTCTCTTAGGTGCTTATTTGTTAAGAACTGAATTAGTTTTTAATTACCTTTTAAAAAAATCATCATTGCACTTAATACTGCTAGTTCTCTTTATTCACTTCTAATTCTTTAAAAATCCATTCTTGGAGCTGTGTGATTTTCATGTAGGAATAATATACAATGAAATTCTCAGCTATGTCGTTAATGGATAGATGGCAGGCGAGCTTGGCTATGCTATGCTTCATTAAATTCATATAAAGTTGCTAATCTACCTCTGTGTAATGTCATGAATATATGGAAAAGTTTGCCTCTGGCAGGAAAGGAAAAAAGGAATAATGCAACTTCCTGTTCATGTTTAAATTTCTTTTGCAGTTATTGGAAACATCATTTTGAATTTAACCTCTCCCTGGTGAACTTCAGTTTTCAGTGTGCTTTTAGACTGCCCTTGCCCTGTTAATCTGTGCATGCTCTCAATATTTGTTCTCTCAGGCAATAGAAGGTATATGTTAAAAATGTCTGTTAATTAAGTGATTTTATTTTCCATCCCTGTTTGAATATGAACAAATAGATTTGCTGTCACTAACTGATTTAGGTGCATTGTGGGCAGGCATCAAGACAGAAGGTGGATTGGCACAGTCACAGTCACCTGGACAGACAGGATTTCTAAGCTACGGTGCCAGCTTTAGCACACCTCAACCTGGACAGGCTCCCTATAGCTACCAGATGCAAGGTCTGTATAAACAGATATTACCATTAATTAGATACAGCAAATGCTGTGGTGGGGCTTTTTCCTCCTTATTTTGTTGTAGTCTTAGAATAAAAATGAATGTTTGCTTGAGCATTTAACTCTGGTTTTATTGCAGTTGGAGATGAAACGATGATTGCCTTTGCTGAGAGAGCAACAGGCCAGCTCTCAGCAGTTTGGAACATCCCTTGCTTCATTAAATTTTAAATGTGAAGGGTTGTAGTGTTATTACAGTAAAAAATGTATCTCTGAATAGCAGTAGTGTAGCAAATAGTGAATGAGACAAAGCTAGTCCTGTAAAACGTGACAGGATTATGAATTTAGGAAGTGCCAAATATAATTTGACACCTGAGCATGTTCGAGGAGAGAGAAGAAGATAAAAATACCTACTGCAGCTGTGGAGGTAGCTAAGTAATGATTGAAGTCTGTTTCTTTGAAGTCTATTTAAAAGCTGTAAGTCCTTGTATGTGCAGGCTATTATTATCAATTATATTTTGTAGCTGTACTTTCCTGTTTAGTTTACTTAATGTCTTTCCACCTTGTTCTCCCAATTCCTTTTCCCTCTTCTGTATTGAGAAGTCACTGGATGTGTCTGGTTCTGGATTGTTCACCAATTAATGGAAATTTTAAAAAATCTTTGTTTACCAAAAATAGCTAATTTGGGATGTCTGCTGCAGGCCTTTTCACCCCTGACTTTGGCAGTAGATATCAGGTGTGTTGTAGATTTCGGAACTGTTGAAATAAGTCATCAGTCACATAAAGGGACCACATTTTTTTATAAGTTTAGTACCTTTGTATATTATCAAGCTCGGTCTAAACTGTGTGCCACCAAGTAAACATTCCATGAAATGTCTTGAGGCAGAAGTGTTTTCAGAGACTTCTTCAGTGAATAAGATTTTACTTTTGTTCCACAGCTTTAAGGATATATTGATCCAGTCCTTTACTCAGACACAAGAGAGATGTTTTTTGTGGCTTTTTTAAAATCTTCTTTTGAACTGCATGTTGTGTAGCTCCATAGGGCAGAGGTGACCATCTAACATCTGAAATATTGTTGACTTATAGTATATTCTGACAAGCAAGAGGGACAGGACCAGAGTAGCACATGGATTTTCATCTACATGCGGAATAGTGGTGATCTTCTCCTCATCAGAGTAAATATAACCAAACAAGGTTACTGGATTTGTGTTCTGCAGACAGCTACACAAAAAAACTCAGACAACAAACACACCTCCACCCCCACCTTTCCCCCCAAAAAATCCTACCTCTCTGCAGGAGAGAGCTGAAAATACTTGCCAGCAGTGGCTAAAATGAACTCCTGAATCAGCATTTCAGCTTTTAAGGAGCTAATAATTCATGGTTGCTAGGAAATAGTGTTATTGAAAAATCACGTCTGTGCTGCCTATAGTTTCTATTGCAGTAGTGTCTTCATGCCACAGTCATATACTGAGATCCTGTTGAGTTAATTTCTACAGGCAAATAAAAATATAGTCCCCGTAGAAGTTGGAGGCTAAAATTAAACACACAGGCTAGAAGATCCTAATGAAACAATAAAGCTGACACTATGTATAATAAACAGTTGGCACCCCATACTGGTTATCTAACAGCTCCAAAGGTGTTTTTTGTAAGATATTGAGCAGAGGGATGTCAATAAAAAAGGATTTTAGGCAGGACAGGGAAATAGTTTTGCAGATGTCTACGGGAAACTCATTCAACAGAAAGAAGGAGCAGCATAGGATAGCACAGAGAGTGCTTGGAAAATCTTAAGTGAATGCTGTAAGTAATGTGAATGCTGGCATTAATAGTGCAAAGCTAGGACTCTGTCAATAGACTGCATAGAGTCTGCTATAAAGGTTATTGCTTTTATTGTTTTGCTATATGCAAAGTAAGTATAAGATCAGAATTGTCAAGGTCAGCAAAGAGTGGCAGTTGTCAAGAGATGGAACAGTAAGATCTTGAAAGGCATTTCAGTATACTTTGAGAAGCGAGGATCTTAAAATATTCTTCAAAAAGAAATATATTAAAGATGACCCAGTTGTGAAGCTCTAATAAGAAATTAATCAGAAGCATTGATTTTATGATGGAATTGTCTGCAGGGCTTAGGGAGGAGGGGATCTCAGCCTGGGTTCTGCTCTAGCTGCGCTGTGCTTGGGCTGAGAGCTGCTCACCTGTGGAAGTCAATGGATCATTGACAGTCTGGCTTGGGCAGAAGAGACACAGGTCAGAGTTGGAGGGTCCCTGTGGTGTGTATGTCCTTTTTGTTGTGTGCATAAACAGCACAATGTGTGGGTGAGGGAAGAATTGGTCTACAGAAACCTGAGACACTCTAAGAATGGAAATAAGGAGAATATTTCAAATGAAAGGACTGGTGGAGTCGTTAGTTGCTAAGTAGAAAAGAATCACATTGCTGAACAGGTCTTTCTTGCAGTTAAATGTTTGATAATATATGTCTATACTATATGTAAGAATATAAGTCTTGATAATATTTTCATTAAATTAACTTTTGTATTTGAAACAACTCTAAATTGACTTAATTCTTCCTTTTGATTGAACAGCTGTTAAAAGTAAACAGGAACATTTGTTTCCCTTTCCTGATTTAATTTTGGAAGGAGAACCTATTCATAATTTCAACTATTATTTAAGGACAAAATTGATTCTCATGACAGAAGACCGGGTTAGTGCTGCTGCTGTTCAGTTGTTTGTGCAGAAACCTCCAGAGAGGAAAATGAGTTTATTCTCCCTTTCCCCTCTAGCAGTATATGGGCAGGCTGCAGCCTCAGCCTTGTCAAAGCCTGCAATGGCTGTTCTTCATCTCCTGCGTGCAGCTGCTGAGCTGCTAAATGGAGATAATGGATCCCACAACCTCCTTCTCAACGGAGCGTTACATGACAGCGCGCTCGGGGCCCTGCTGGCATTCCTGCCTCCGGCAAAGGGGATTTCCTAGTGGCCTTGCAGTTGTCCTGCTCGTGTTCCCTGACTGGGGTTACCTCGCGCTCCAAAGCTTTGGAGCTAATTCTGGTTCCTCTCCCTGGGATGAATGTCTCCCTGCAATGTAGAGACGCTGCCTCGCGGTGCGTGTGCAGCCAATTAAACCCAGTGCTTTTCCTGACCCTGCTAAAATTACAGCATCATTAGTCACCGAACAATAGTGCAGGGAGAGGCTTCCAGCTTATAAAAATTATAAGGAGAATTGTTGCCTGTGACTCCTTGCTAAGTTTATTCTGGTAATTGGATTTTTGTTTGTCACAAATTTATAATCTCAGTAAGGGATGGTGCATAGGGGAGAGGGTGAGAAGAGGACTCAAGTAGATCTGCCACCCATCTCCCCACTCCCCTCTCTCCCTCCCCCAACTTTATTTAACGAGTGTGTTCCTTAAGCTGTTTTTCATATAAGTTGCTTCATAGATGTTGAAAGACCACTTACATGACTAATGGCTGTGGGAATGGGCCGTTGTTCCTATATTGGCAAAGTTTATAAGGATTGCACAGTGAGGATAAATGGAGTGGAGAAGGGCTGGGGGAAACAGCAATGAAAGAACTCCATTTGCAAATGTCCTATACGAGTCTCCTTTGACTGTGATAAAAAAGCATGGCTTTTACCCTCCAGCTGAGTACCCTACCACTGGAAGGGTGCTGGACCTGTGATGAGCACTAGCATTGTTTTAGTTACCAAGGCTGTGATGATAGACAATAATTATCCGATTGGTTTGGGAATTCAACCGTAAAAAAGTAAACTTTAAGGTATTTGGTTATTATTATACAGTATAAAAATATTGTGCTGGATGGCTAAGCAGTTACTAGGACAACAAATGGGAGTTTGCCAAGGATTTTTAAACACTGTAAGCAAACGGAAGAAACCTTGAGTTTAAATAGCCCATCTGGCCGTCTAAGGCTTTCCCAAGAGAGCTGCACTAAACTTCTGCCACATACATTGTACCCTGATGATAGACATAGCCCATGGCAAGGAGACTGAGCTAGGAAAGCAAATGGGCTTCTGTGGCCAAGGCACAAGGGAGGACCTTATCCCGTGCCTGCGGCAGCACAGGGCGTGCCCTGTGCCTGGAGCGCGCCCTAGTCCCAGCAGGGTCCGGCCGCCTTCCGATGCTGACTGGGATTCCCAGCTTTAATGTGGGTCAGAGCTCTTTGCAAAATAGACCTTTGACCTGCAATTTACAGCTTTTATCACATTTTAAAGCTATGTAGCCGGCCAACTTAAGGCAGTAAATCTCATGTTTTGTAGTGATTCTCATTTTTGTGTTTGCTCAGCTAAGGCACGATAGAGGCTCTATGCCATGTTATGGCTGAATCTTTAAAAAACAACTTGCAAAATCATGAGTATTTTAAAAACAATTTCAGGCCTGCAGTTCTGGGTGGCCCACAGAGCTGTTTCTGAGAAACCTGCTTCATGTTTGTTACGGTCTAGGAGACCCTTACCCCTCCTCCATAGAAGCCAGTGCTGACCATGAGATGAAAGAGAGAGATCTGTGTGTTAGTGTGTGTGTGTGTGTGTCTTTGTCTGAGAGGGAGAGATGCTGGCCAGCATGTAATTACTTTTCTCATTTGCTCTTGCAAATTATTTTCCAAACTTTCTGAGGAAAGATAATGTATTCCTCAAACAAAATCTGGAGTTTTTTCTACTTATAACTATGAGAGGCCTTTTGTGTCATTTTAGAGTGTCTCAAACTGTGCAGCTCTAAAACCTGGGTTTGAATGTATTACTGCATCATTCAAAAAAACCCTACAGAAAAAAAGAAGAGACACAGTGACTTGTATTCTTCCACCCAGAGCACTATTAGAAATAAAATATAATTTCAAAGTTTTGCATTTTAAAAATATTTTTCAGCTGTATTTTGGCTTTTGTGTTTGTTACAATAAAAAATAACATCTGTTTTCCAATTTTAAATTAAATTTAAAACAACATGTTTTTCTCATTAGTACTGTTTGTCTGTACTATCTGCTAAACTTGGATGTCAACTCTTCTGCTGGAGTAATCTGATTTTAGTTCACAGGATTAGTAGCATCTATCAACAATCAGAGATTTTGTACTAGTAGAATATAGAAGAGAAATGTTTACAGTCATTTCATACCTTAAGCTTCATCCTTTACTCCCACTGCTGTTGGACTTCTCATCTACTTCTTTAACGCTTAACTTGTATGTGCTTTTAGTAACTTTTGCAGTCAAAACATACTTTTCCTTCTGACTTCTCATAGCTAGGATACCTATTGCTTTGGTGTTTTTTTGTTTAACAGAAGTAAATAACTCACAAATGTCCTTCAGGGGTTATAGTAAGCATGGACCCCCACCTGCATTCTGTCCTCTTTGTAGCTGCAAGAAATACCGTTTCTCCCAATGAGTAACTTCTTTTTGGATTCAGTTGTTAACTGAATTGTGTTGGGTACATCAGAGGGTTGGTGCATCTGTGTGCCTGACTCCCTGTTGATTTTCATCCCTCCTTGTCTCCTTTGCTCACCTGCAAGTTTTGCTCCCAAGGTCTCTGTATATTCTTTGCACTGAGGCAGATTTTGGTGGCGAGGGAGGCTGTGAACAACCACTTTAATAGCCTGCACTGACTGGTGCTCTCCTGCTGGATGTGTTCAATAGGTTGCCTCATTACAGACTTTGTGGTGGCTTATGTAGCTTCACCCTGTACATCCATATGTCTCAGCTGGTAGCTGTGTCACTCCTGGGTTATAACCAGTGAGGGCAAGACAGCTGAAAGGGGGTTGCTGCCCTTTTAGTGGAACAGCTTTTCAGGTTGGGTATTAAACGAGAGCCCCATCTGTCTATTTGTGGTGGCTCCTGAAAGCTGGAGGAGGGAGATGAAGGCAGTAATTCAGTCTCTGGGCTAAATTCCATCTTGGGTCTCCCTTCTCAGAGAGGGTTATTTTTCTCTTGTGTCATGCCTGGTACACTCTGTCAAAAGAGGAAATGTTTGCAGCCCAAGGCTCTCTCTGATCAATTTGTGAGTCCTAATGGCTTTGCAGTTGGACTGAGCTGAGAGGAAACAGTTCTCAAAGGTGAGAGGAGAAACAGGACCACCACACTTTCAGGAGGGGAGATAATGTCTCTCTGGACAATTTGCCCTTATTGTTCAACAACAACAGCAAAAAGTAAAGAAATCCTCATTACCTCCACTATGCTGGGTGTTATTTGTGGGGTGCAGTAACCTAATTTTCAATCAGAGCTGAGGTCGGTCCAAAATTCCACTCTAGGTTTCAAGGGGTTGTTTTTATTGCAATAATGAAACACAGAGTGAACTATGAATTATCACTTTCTATGTATTAACATGTTATAGAGCTGAATTGGCCAACATATGGGAAATATTACAAATATGCCATAATGTTATGATATAATCATGTGATAGAAGGTATTTTCTGTTACTTTTTTTAGTAATTCACATAATTTTTCATTTCATTTCAGGCAGCAGTTTTACAACATCATCAGGAATATATGCAGGAAATAATTCACTCACAAATTCTACTGGATTTAATAGTTCACAGCAGGTAAATTTGTAAATAGGAGTTCAGCAAACTTTGGCAAACTTAGAATTCTCATCCTAATGTAGCCCTTAAATAACTTGTTGAAAGAAATTGTCATCCTTTCAAGTTAAACTAAAGTTTATAAATGTTTTTCTTCAATCTGTCATCTTCCAGTACTAGAACTAATTGTCTGAGGTTGATGTTCTTATTCACACATCTTCAGTGTAATAAACTACTTGTATGAGAAGACATACTAAATTATGTGTAATTTAGATTTTTAGTGCCTCACAGTTTTAGGTCCTACAGCATCCAGTCCAGGAAGCATACGTGCTCAAACATGTGTTTGTAGTTATATTTTGGAATTTATACTAAAAAGTAGCAAAACTTTGATGGACTATTCAGTTGCTTTTTTGTCTTGCAGGAATATCCCTCTTATCCTGGTTTTGGCCAGGGCCAATATGCACAGTATTATAATAGCTCACCATATCCTTCACATTACATGACAAACAGCAGCACCAGCCCTACGACACCCTCCACAAATGCAACATACCAGCTTCAAGAACCACCATCTGGCATCACCAGTCAAGCAGTTACAGATCCTGCAGCAGGTAATTACATGGATTTTATGGTCCCTATGAGGCACGTTTTTGTAAGTTGAAAGGGGATTGAATTGGATTTTTTTTTGTGTAGTTGTTGATTTTTTTTTTTTTTTATTTCTTAATCCTGAGCCTGTGGCATATCTTGGACAGATTTTAACAGAAAATAGACAAAAGAAAAAAGAGGTTCAGTAAAAATTTTAAAGCTTACGTGAAACACAAGTTATATTTATTAATTTGTAAAGTGTTTGTGTTAAAAATTGCATGGTATGGATGAGTCCTTACAGTAAACAAGAACCTGGTGCTTTTAAGCTCTGTATTCATTAAGATAAACCCCTCTGATTTTTTTTAAATAAGATTGAAATCAAGAGGCCTTCAAACCATAACCCAACTCTCTCCTTTAAAGAGAGCTTTTGAGTTCTTTATTTCAGAGGACATAATAATGCTTTCAATGGAGAGTTGAAATTGCACAAGTGTTTCCATTTTAAGAAAAGATTTTCAGTGGCTTATTCTTCTTCCCAGTCATTTTACCTTTCTTGGTGGAATTTGGCAGTCCCTTAAAGTCCAAGGTTGCAGACGTGTTTCTCAGTAGTGCAGGAAGAAGCAGTTAGGATTTGGCAGTGGTATCAGGTGGTTTTGTCTTGGACTTCTTTGGGATGAGGTTGGTTTTAGTTCTCTTGAAGCACTTGATGAGACTGATCTTCCATGTGCAATGCTGAATTTTACTATAATTTGCTAGGCCTCTGTCGTTTTTCTTCATGAGTGTGCATCTGAAGAGAATGTTAGGCAGTGTTGTCTCTTTTGAGACATTTGCTGCAAGCAATTAGGAAAGAAAATACAGCTGGTATATGCATTTATATACACGTGTGTGCACTGCATTTGAGAAAGGAATCTTTCTAAATATATGAGTGCTTATTGGAATCTGTGGCATTTAGATATAGATGCATATTGATGTCTGCATGATTATCCTGCTTTTTACTTTTAAAAAATTTTTGCTTTTGTTTTCTTGTGATTTTGTTTGCTTTTCTTTTTAAGTTGGAAGCAGTTGAGTTCCTCTTAGCCCAAAACTCTAAAGTGATCAAGTTTTAACTGTTATCAAGATATTAAAATTGAATCATTGTATCATCTGTGTCTCAATGTTTTGCAAAATCTTTGCACGTATTTTTCTAAAGTCATTGATCTTTACTATAGCATTTACTTCCTAAGAGCTATAGTAAAGGTGCATATGAAGAGAGGAGGTATATTTTTCCTAAGCTCAAACCTAGTGGCTTAAAGGCTGTCCTCCTATTTAAATAGTTTTCTGTGCTCTGTAAGCCTGAAGAGAGTTTTTCTCAGTTACTTTTTAAGAAGTCTTTCTTTTCTCCCTCACATCTTTCATATTCTTGTTATGACAGTTTTGTTGTAAAATTTGAAAGAATTTGGTGGGCTTTCCCCTGGATGAACTTTGCACCTAGTCCTTTTTCTAATTTGTTATTTCATGTATTGAAAGATGTACATCCATGGATGCCCTACCACTGCTTGCTTATCCCTTGCTTGACATGTGCACACCTCCTCTGCCATTTCTTTTCCCAAGACATTAACCTTACTGATTTAACAGTTCTGAAAATGTTCCGTCTAGCAGTTTGCAAATAACAACTCAATGTAGGGTTATCATGGGCTGGCTGCCTCTATCAGAGGCAGAGGCACATTTAGGAAAGTACCTGCTGTACTGGACCCATCTATTAGAAGGAGCTGATGAAAGTCATCTCCATCAATGTGGTTGCAATCAGCAGAAGGTATAAGGCCAAATTTCTCCTTTTTTTCTTTATGCCTTTTTTTTCTTTATGCAGTTAAGTTAGGATCAAGCCCATTTAGGCTCCTTCTGTAATGACTGGAGAGGGATGAGCACTTCTAATTAGAGTTCAGTGTAATAACAGGCTTAACCCTGAGATGCCAAAGCCTCTCCAGGAATGAAAGCAGTTTAAAGTGGCTGACATAGCAGTGCTGGCTTCCTAAGGAGAAATTAGGCAAGAATCTTTTGCTGCTTCACAAGCCTTCAATGCTGATAGAGGGGAAGGAAGGATCCATCAGTGAATCCAGTGCTGTGCTTGCCATTTCTCCTTGGACACTGTAAATGGTTGTACTTTTTTATTGTTGAGGTTTATTGCTAACCCTCAGGTGAGCTCATACACAGTCTGCTTGGAAGACAAAGCAAGGCTGGGCTCAAAGAAAAGAGGGATCAACATGTAGGAAGGGAATGCTGGTGGAGTGGGGATAAGCAAAAGGCGTATTTAACAGAAGGAAGTTCATAGTTGGGTCAAAAACCCAGAACAAAAGAGCAAATTAACAATTTTTTATTACAATTAGTAAAATTTCTGTAGGCTGTTTTGCCACATCTGCTCAAGTTAGGCTGCTGATTCTTTACCGCAACAGGAGTGCTTCATATGAGGGATGGTGGGAAGCAGTGCAGAGCCATCACATTTAGTAGGATGGGCTCCAGCTGCTGATTTGCAGCTCTCTATCCTTAGACATCTTCTATATTTAAAAAAACACATGTAATCCATGTGGTTATGAACTATGCCAGGACAAGCACAAAACAGTTTTCAGCCTTTACAGAGGCACCAGAATAATTTGATAGACATAGGTAATTTCTATGAATTTAAGCCAATAAGTGAAACAGAAGAGTCTGGTAAGAAAAAAATGTTAAAGGGAGAAAGTAATTATGTGCTCTTGTGACATTTTTAGTAGAGTTTTGCAGACTCAGAAAGCTCAGATAATTTCACTTGAAATATGTTTAATTCCTTGTCCAAATAAAAAATAATCCTTTTATGGTTTCCCTCAGTTGCTAGTTAAATTTGAAAGTTTTTGCGATGCAATCCAGAACGTGCAGGGATTCTTGCAGAAAAACCTGAAATTTTCCATTCTCAGTGTTTCTTCTTTCTCTTCACTTTCAGGATTTGAAACTTTCTTGTACCACAGTCAGGACAAAAACATTCATTGCCCAGAGCTCTATAGTCTTTGTATCCATAAATCAGATATACAAGTTAATGTTATTTTCTTGTGAACAAAAGCCTGTGTTTCTCTTAGTGATGTAATGAGAAAGATGCTGCTTTTTGTCTAAGCTGTAGTATCTAAGTAATAATAATTAAAATTACAAAAGAGAATAGAAGTAGATAAATTAGCAATATTCATTCTCTCTTGCAATATTCAAATTCATTGAAATAGATTTAGAGTGAACAAAAGCAGTATTTCTTTATGTTTCATGTAGGTAAGCTATGTAGATCTTTGCTGCAGGATGTTGTGGATGCAAAAGGTTTATACCAGTTCAAGCATAATTTTGACAAGCTCAGATATTAGGTTTACACAGACAACAAGAAATTCTTGATGCACAAGATCACTGGAGACTGGGGATGAATTAATGCTGTGTGGATGTCTGTCCTTTTTATGCTTTCTTACTTAGTTTCCAGCTGTTTACCAGTGTTAAAACTTATCCTGGAGAGATGGAGTTATGCCTCCATCCACTATGCCTGATGCTCCAAATTTCTTGAAGTAACATTCATAACATGTATTTCTAGGAGTTAATATAGAAAAAAAGTACCTTTTCTACAGCCGTAATAATTTTCTTCTGCAATATTTTACCTCCGTCATCACAGCTGGTAATAAAAAAAAAAATCTTGATCTGTGCAATATTTTTTTTAATCAGTCAGGAAGGCTGAATTTATGCTTTTATTTCATATGATGATGTATTTATAATTTCTTAAACAGTGTTTCTCACAAGAGAGACTTACATTGTTCTTGAGATTCAATCTCTTTCATTTTCCTTGGTTTTTGTAATAAGTGTGTTTAATACATTACTGGAAGGTCTGGGGGTTTTTTCATATTACTCACATACTTCACAATGCAAATTAAAAACCTCACAAGGGCTGTGCCAGCCAACTTGGTCTCAGACACAGCTCATTATTTTGCTCTTGAAGACTAAACTTGTTTTGCTTTGGGTACATCACAAATAATATTACAAAAGGGATAGAAACTTTTACAGTTTCTTCTTATCGTGTTTTATAACAATAAATTAGAGACAGAAAAGTGAAAGAGGGCAAATAATTTATATAGACAACTTTTCACTAATACCTATATGCAAAGAAATGCAGCTATATTGGCAGTACATTTCTGGTATTCTAATGTTTGTTCTTTTTCGTAAATATAGATGAAGAGTAAATCTAGAGGATTTATACAAGGAAGGAAAAATCACGGAAAATTCTGTGAAAACAGAAATTAAATTGGATTCAATAATTAATGGCAAAGTGCAGTACTGGTTTTGCTTTTCTCATAATGGTAGTTCTCCTGGGATGTTTATCTTTGGTTTTGGTGGGATTAAAAGTAACAATGATTTCAAATTTTTTGAAAACAGAATAAGGATGAAATAACTATAAACGATATAGGTACTACTGGCCCACTATGGATTACTTCACTTTTTTTTCTTCAACAAAGAATGCTGGAGAAAAAATCTGGACCACTTTAGGTTGTGGTTATATATATTTTATAAATACTGTTATATATGATATTTTGTCATTTTTTAATATATTAAATCCTAAATCAAAACCAAGCTTTGAAACAGTCATTTTTGCCACTATTCTTAACTGACTGTTGAGAGCTTCTGTCAAGTTTATAATAGCATGCTCTTAATTCTCAATATACAAACATTAAATTTGTTTTTCAAGTGAAGATTTTGACATTTTGTCAAAACAGCACTAGAGATATACTCCTGTGATACTGCCAGCAGGCATTATTGTATTTTTTCAATACTTAGTGCTTTCACTTGTTACTAATACAGTACTTCTTTTTTTATAGACAAGTTAAAAAAAATCCACAAATGCTCATGGTTCCACTGCACTGTTTAATCCAGGTCCAGTTGTATGCAAGTAGAAGTTTGTATAAGTGCTTATGGAATTTGTGTTTGGGTTTTTTTATGCAAAAGGAAACTTTAATTATGCAAAAGTAAGAAAATCATAGTGTGAGACTGACATATTCAAATTACTTGAATCTTGTATTTTTATTCTGGTACACAGGAATTGAAATAACACTGGCAAAATTAAGTATAAGGTTCAAGGGGAAGCCATTAATCTGGGCACAGTCTAAATGGAAAATTTTGGTACATAGCTACTCGCAGACGCATTTGACTGTACTAACTACCCTAGACCCACCTCATCCATGTAATTTACATTGTGACATGAGATATGATTACTTTGATAATGTAGGTTTACTCTTTTTTGCATAACCTTTTGCTATAGTAGGGAAAAAGTCTGACAAAATTTGCAATGCCTTTGTCAACAGCAAAAGCTCTACCCACACACTCAGCAGCTGGATTTACCTAAAGACAGATTTGATTTTGGGCTTTCTGGCATAGCCAGTTTTTTCCCCAGATTTGTCACTGAACACTATTGCTGTACATCGAAATCAACAGTAAGAAAATGCAGCAATTACTATGGGGAGATTTTCATAACAAACAGAAATGAATTAAAGAATATGGTGTTGCAAATGCCATCTCTGCAGCTGTACTGTTTGTTCGTAAATAGTCCAGGTGTTTTATTTTTGAGATGGTGGAAAATTGTACTGTGTGACAAAATCATCAACACTGCCCAGTGATGTAAAAAGAGAAGTATAAGTTTATGAGCTCTAATGTCAAGTTGCCATTTTATGGTGCCTTGAAGCATAGAGGAAAGTCTGATACAGTATGATTCATGTATTTTAGTTTAGCCAGAATGTAAACATATTTCATTCCTCACAGTCATTTTTTTTTTGTCAGGCTTGATGTCACTGTATACTACAGGGGTTGCTACCAGGTCAGAAGCAGGGGAGTACCAGTCACACCTGGAAAATAAGATATTTATAGAATCTGGACTTAAATTGTTTTTTTCTGACTGACTGTACAAGTCAAGAGTGGGTCTTTTACACGTATCCAAGGTTCAGAAGTGTGTGAAGCAGAAATAAGCAATAACGTTTAGTGTCTGCCTGGAGCAAAGTAGAGTTGCTATAGCAGGGAGATCTAAAATGAAGTGTATATCCATGTATACAGAAGAATAACTGTTGTTACATTGCTAATACATTTTTGTGAAGGTGTTGCAACACAGAGAAATGGCTGTGGTGGTCCAGAGTGATGGATCCACCGGGCTGTACCCTGCCTGCCGCAGGGGCCGTCAACAGGTCGAGCATCAAGGACAGGCTAGGCTTGTGTAAGATTTGCCCTAAGCACTTTTTCAGATTCCAGATATTTTTGTCTCAAGGGATTTACAGACCTGCTATTGTTTGTGTGTTTAGGGTGTGCCTGCATCAGTGTTTTAATTTTGAGTACGGTCTTTTTTGATGTGAAGCTTTGGCTCAGCAGAGCAGTCCTAGGGCACCCAAGTGGAGTCCCTTCCAGTCAAAGCTAACCTGTCCTCCAGGACAGCTCCTCATTCCTCCAGCCCCTACTGAGGATGCCCAGGAGACTAGATCAGAATGCACTTGCACTGAAATAACCTCTCAGAAACAGCCAGCAGAGCCTGATTTAGTGCCACCGCTTGCCTGATCCCACAGATCCACTTGCTAATGTGGTGCAACTGTAGCACCCCTGAATGCTTCACTTCCAGGGATGTCTTCAGACCCCTCTTGAACCCATGTAATATTTTGGGAGCCTGGCATGGGGTTTTTTTTGGCAAAATGTGTACAGATCTTGTCACTTTTATCTGAACTCCTTGTATTTAACCAGGCTGCTGCCAGCTCCCTTTGGTGATTGTGTTGGACAGAAAGTGGATCTGTTCCTCACCCCCTTCTCTGCTCATAATTATGTGGAGGGCAGGGTTTTCTCCTGCACTTACTTGTGTTTGTGGTACTCAAGGACAGGATAAAATTGAATTCAGTGTTTTAGAGAAATCATCATTTCACTTGGCTAGTATTAAAGTATGTCTGGTACCATGAAGTCAGCTGAAGTTGAGCAAATTAGCCTTCTCTTACCAATGATTAATAGAGTAATGGGTATAGTGAAAACATGGTTTGTGGCTATGTAAATTGACTTCAGCAAGTCTTTTAATGCCCTGGCAGTTAAATCTTTTAACAATTTTAAAAGCAAGCTAGGCTAAAGCAGTTTGGCAGGAATTACAGCAGAAGCTGTACATAAAAACTTGTTTAGGAAATCACGTCCAGAGAAAAGTCAGTGAGAGCTCACCGTTAAAATAGAAGGATGGCTACAGCAGCATTCCTCAGTGTCTGCCTTGGGCCTAGCAGCAGACCACATTTTCATTAATCATTTAGGTGACGGAACAGAATGTGTTTGCCTATTAAATATGTAGATGACACCATGCTGAGAGGGGCTGCGAGGCCTTTGGAGACGGGATGAGAACTCAAAAAATGGAGATGTGATCTGAATAGGAGCAGGTGTGAGGTATACATTTAGGCAGGAATGACGAACTGCACAAATGTGGGATGGGGAATGTTGGCAGCTTTTTCCAAGCTCTACCTTTCCCTGCGGACCACTCTCAGTACTCCAAATATTAGTGGCACATTGAGTACCCTCAGCCGCTGCTGTTGTTTTTCTTTCTCCAGAATTTGTCAGGGCCTGGGCTTGTCGAGGCTCAGGGCTCAGCTGGACACTGTATTCTTTAACTGGGTTTGCTTATGAGGCCCTGAAAGTGACCATTGGACAGTGAGCTGATAACCCAGCCATGCACACAGAGGTTTCCCTTCTCATACATGGAAGAAGTTTCTTGCACACAACGTCATGTTTTCCCCCCACTGGTTACTGCCATCTGTCACACTGTTTGTAACACATTGATCTCCTGAGCAGACTCAGAAGTTGCAGATATTAGCAATGTTGCTTAATCAGTCATGTGTAAGGTTTGGCCAGGTCTTTGAGAAACAACCAGTTCAGTGTCACTTCTTCCTCAGAAGATGATCTAGGAATGCCAAATCTAATATTTATGGAAATACTGTAGAAAATGTAAATCTTTTCCAGCCAAGTGGTGTCCAGGGAGAATGCAGAACATTCAGGAAGTCAAGCTTTGCTTTCCTTTCTATTATTTTGTCTGGTTTGATGAGACTGTAGAGAATGAGAATCAGGGCCTAGCAAAGAAGATTCACGAGGAAGGATTAATCTAACAACAAAGGGAATCTGTGAACAGTCTTCAAATGCATGCAGATACAATGAAGGAAATAACTTTTCCCTCACTTTCACAGATTAAACTTCTACTGCTGTAATAAATGCTGAAGTTGTATATTCTGATGACACAGCTGTCCAAGCAGCAGAGATTTCCTGGTGGGATCCATTAGAGCAGGATGGACAAATCTTTCTTGGGAATGATGGAAGTAAAGTGGTCCCAAGAAGGGGTCCTGAGGCAGGGTTGGGAGTCTTTCTGTCAGGTGACAGTCTGGTGCATCACTACCTGTGAAGGGAAAATGGAAATGAGCCTCCACCCTAACTTGGAGCCCTGTGTTTGAAAATTTGAATGAAGTATTCATAAGTGAAAGGTGTTTGCAAAGATGGAGAGCTGGGTGCCTCTTTACAGACAGGCTTTCTTCCCTGCCCCCACCATGCTCTGCTCTGTGTCCTCACTCATTTAGGTTTGCTTGTTTGTTTATTTGTCATGAAGCTTTGTTTATGCTCTTTCTATCTTACTGGTGCCCTATTTTCTTTAGTATTACTCCTGCAAGTTTAATACTTGAAACTTTTGGGAATTGCATGTCTGTGAGAAAAAATTCTAAAACTGGGAACTAAAGCCACACTTTTAAAAACAGTGTCAGAGACCAAAAGCAGCCATAATTTAAATAAGTCATCAGGAAATGCAATTTTTCATTACATCCAAATTTTAGAGTACATATTTAGAACATCATTGGCCAGTATACCTGTTGAATAAATTGTGCTCTGTTTATTTTGTAGGGTTATAATTTATTTCAAGGCTTTTGTGCATAATTTTTTTCTCTTTCCTTTTTATTAAAGATTTTAATAAGCATAATAGTGTATAGCACAAAAATTAACTGGGAAAATTGGTACTATTTGTTATGATTTCTTATTTATGGTTAAGTAGAGTAGGTGAAAGAGCAGTCAGCATTCAAAGTTTAAATACTTTTCTGTTGTGAAGTGTGCATTGCCAAAGGAAATATATATATTATTGGGACGTGTAGATAGATGTGGCTGGATAATTTTTGTTGTTTGACACATATAGAATCACTCTTTTAGTATAAATCAGATGTCTTCAGAAGATTCTGTGCTTAACCGTGATTTACATCTTAGCTTGTTCTGCTTTGTTGATTGTAGTCTGAAATATTTAGGTAAATATATAATGTGAAATATGCAAGGTATGTTAATTCTCAATAAGTGTAGATTTGAAGGCTGAGCATGAGAATTTCAAGACCTTTTTCTTTCTTTCAGCACAAGCAACTGTTATTATTTTGAGTAACTGTGCATATGTGGTGTTACACAGATGTCCAAGTCTCCTCCTTAATCTAACCTTTGACCTCAACAGGATGTTTTCCTAAGAGAGAGAATCCCTTGTGTGAGAAGTATACCTGTCTGTTCAAGCTGGAATGCCATGGTCCAGGCAGATTCAAATGAATGATTTTGCTACTAACTCTAAAGAGTAGTTAATATTAACTGAGCAGTAAAATTGAGAAACATAAAAATTGCAGCTGCCTTCACTAAAGCAGTGTTTTCAGGAAAAAAAATAAACCATCAAAATAAAAGTATTTGTGAAATTCAGACTATGAAAGGAAATTTTCAAAAGAGATTTAAAAATGTGTTGTTGCATTTCTAAGGACTATGGTACTGGTAATTAAATTAATGGGAAGAATAATTGATGCTCAGTGTCTGCTTTGTTAATGTACAAGCATTCACTATTATAGAGTCTGTGGATGTTAAGATTAACAAAATATCTTCAAACTAGCATGTTTTCAGAAAAACTCTGTTGTTCTTACCTACGTGAATCATCATTCTTTTTTCACCTGTTCAATAACAGTGAATATTGTTATAAATAAATGTTGCTAAAGCATAACAGTTAACATACAGTACTGTATATAAAGATTTGTATCCTGTCTTGAAGGTACTCGTTGCCACTGTTCAGTGTTGACTAGGCCTTTGAAAAATACTAGAAATACCATCTTCATAGTTGATGGATATTTACTGCTCATTAATTTAAATTATCGTAGGAAAATAAATACTCTTGTTTATACTATATTTAGGAATAATTATATTCTTCTGGCTTAAATGTAGCAACCTAGAAGTATCTCCAACCAGGCTATTTGGAAAATTTTTCAATTTCTTTATGTCTGGGTTTTTTTCACACCTGGTTGGATTTTTCTTACCCATCATCAACAGTTATTTTAAAGCATTTAAGGTATTTAAGTTTGAAAAGCTAGAGTTAAATTAACATTGTTTTATGAAAAACTGGTATCTCTTAAAATTGTTTGTTTAGAGTTTAATCTTATAATAATTGAAGGAATGAAGCAATTAAGCTTTTTTTTTCTACTAAGTCTTTTATAGGGCTTTGGATTTTTCTTACCCATGATCGTGACAGTTATTTTAAAGCACTTAAGTTATTTAAGTTTGAAAAGCTAGAGTTAAATTAACATTGTTTTATGAAAAACTGGTATCTCTTAAAATTGTTTGTTTAGAGTTTAATCTTATAATAATTGAAGGAATGAAGCAATTAAGGTGTTTTTTTTCTAAGTCTTTATAGGGGTTTACTGAAATAGTTCATCACTCTGTTTTTACATGTAACTTCAGCTAGATTGAATTAATTTATGAATCAAAGTTACCACTTACCATTTTATATTTAATTATTTTACTTAGGACTGGGTTTGGTGTAAGCAAGTAAGTTGAACATTTTGAACATTGAACTGAAGGGTAAAAGTGTTCTTTCTTTACTCCAACAGAATACAGTACAATCCACAGTCCATCAACCCCCATTAAAGACTCAGATTCAGACAGATTGCGTCGTAGTTCAGATGGGAAATCACGTGGACGCGGCAGAAGAAACAACAATCCTTCACCACCACCTGACTCTGATCTGGAGGTACTTTATATTAAACGTCTTTCGCCTGTTACTGAACTTTATTTTTATTATTTTGCACAGGGAAATATTATTTGCATATCAAAAATAAAGTGGCATTGAGGCTCCCTTTTTCCTAACAGTGTTTCCATAGAAAATAGGATTTTTCTTCTAAAGAACCTTCTTCAGGAAGAGCTCCTACTTTCTTGGAAAAATACTGGGTGTTTTTTTCTCCCTTTGATTAAACAAAGCAAACAAACAAACAAACCAAAACAAACAAAAAGGAAAAAAAAAAAAAAAAAAAAAAGAAAAAAGTTTTCCCAAAGGAAA
>WEIU01014871.1:319641-417251 GCA_013389925.1 Aegithalos caudatus
TTTCCCAAGGCAAAGAAAGGTTTTCATTTGGACAGGAGACACTTCTAGCACAATAGTGGGGTTTGTTCTCTTATGCTATGTTCACATTCCTCCTGCTGGCCCATGGTTTGTGTTGAGAACGCATCTCCAATGACACAGCACAGCTATGAGTGTCCACACTGCATTACTTTTCCTTTCCAGAAGCTTACCCCATTTGTCATCAAGGGAAATACAATCTCATCAGGACTTAAAATACTTGTATTTGAACACTTCATTTTTCATTAAGTTATCATTTTGTGTGTGGTCAGAGGGCAAATTTAAAACATGTATTTTTCATTGTCTCTAAGCAAAAGAATTATTTACTGATGCTGTAAGTTTTATACATACATCATCCAAGTTCATAATTTTTGTTCTTCAGATGCCTAAAATGCATTAAAACTAATGTAAGTTAAGGGAAACTAAGTGCTTAGCAGCAATCTGCTTTGTTTTGGTTTTAGAGGTAATTTTCAAGGGCACTTGCATGAATTTTTGTAAGACTTTTGTTTTGTAAGACTTGCAGAAATGCAGAATTCTAACCCTGCAGATTTAATTTTCAGATGCTTCTCTTTATTTCAGTTTCTATCTCACATCAAGCTTCAAAAATTGCATTGTACAGTCCCATTTTCTGTGTATATTCAGCGATCTTATAATACTATTATAATAGAAAGTTTTGATATAATAGCAATTGTAGTAAAAAGTTAACAGATTGTGTTACCCTACCCCCGAAAGAAACCAACTTGTTAGTTTTGAAAATAAATGACAGGGAAGCTATAGTTTTAATATGCAACCATTTCAGTACAGTTTTCCCATTTGTGTGCTTACTGATTCAAATTTTAACTTTCCATTTCAAGTATTAGCTTCACAAAGGAACACATTGATTTGGTTCTCTTTTTACAGAGAGTATTCATTTGGGATTTGGATGAGACAATCATCATTTTCCATTCCTTGCTTACAGGGTCCTATGCTAACAGATACGGAAGGGTAAGTGTCAAGAAACTGATGGAAATGTTCAGTAGTATTTGCTGGTTTATGGTTGATACACAAGGAATACATTAGAACATTCGTTGATTTTTCGAGGCAAACTGGTACTGCTGTTACAAGAAAAAATATCAAGCTGTTTCACATGCCCATTCTTTGCAGTTACTCAGGTCTTGTATTCAGTACATATATAAACAGTGCTGGGAGAAGTGCTTTGACCACTTGAGGTTTGGTTTGTAGGTACAGGTTGTCTGAAACCTGATGATATCATCAAAATCTGCAAAGGTCTACATCCCCTCAGAGAGTGAAGAACTTCCAGGAGTGATTGCTATGACAGATGGGCCGTGCTGTGTATTGAGAGGGAAAGAGGAGCAATGCTTTTGAACATGGCCAGATTAGTCTAATTTTTTTTTTTACCTTAGATTTATTTTTTTAATCTAAATATTGACTGATGTTTTTGAAGGTCTGCTTATGAGTCAAATCTTTCTATTATACACAGTCTATAAATCATAACTGAACTGATGAATATGTCTACAGACAGCAGATTTCCTTGGTAATTCTCAGAAGAGAAACATGATTTTAGGTGAATAAGTACAGTTTATGAATGGAATGTCCTTATGAGATCAGACTTCTTTTTTCAGGATTGTATTTGAAAGCTAACAGCTTGTGCTAAAATCAGTTATAGCCTTTTATGTTCACCTCATGTGAATTATAACTGGAATGTGACTTTCTGTTAACCTCAAAAATTTCTGTGTGTAAAGAACAACTAAATAGTCTTGTCTGGCTTCATGTACTGCCTCTGTCTCCTTGTAAGCTTCTAAAAGGTTTTACCCTACGTCCAGAGGAGTGAAAGGCAAAGCTACCCCAGTTCAGTCTGTGCCTGGGTCAGGTTCTGTGTTTCTCTCAATAGCTTTTTGCATTATACAAATCTAAAGTAGTACTACTTTGCAAACCTTTCTTGCTTGTTCAGGTAAGGTTTGTTTGCAGAAATGTCTACTGTAATAACAGTGTACTTGATTGAGGAATATAATTAGGTTTTTTCATTATATGTCAGAAAAGCTAGTTAATTCAACAGCCTTGGTTTCCTAAGTGTTGTTAGTTTATATTTAGGTAAAAAGAAGAAACTAGAACTTAAATGTTTCAGCAATTATTGTATGGATATGTATGGACAAAAGCATTATAGAAGAGTATTAAATATTCACCAGAAGTTATTTTCCATTTTTCATACTAAAACCAGCTTTTGTATGTTATCCCAAAGTCTATGACAATTTAGTTCAGAATGAGGAGAAGAATCCCAGTGCTCACAAAAAAGCTCAGCAATGACAGAGTATCACCCCTGGCTTTTCAGTAGCAGAGTAGTGCTGGAAAAGCCTAATTAATTAGTCATTGCCATAGAAGTACTAATGTGAGCATATTTTTTCCATTTGTTACTAGTTCCCTGTAGTGGATTCATTAATTGGGGCCTGAACATAAACACTTTATTGCTGGATGGTTGGAGCTGAGGAGAGTGGCTGATATTCAGTTACAAAGAAATATAAATACGTGTGCTGCAAGGAGGGGGCTGACTGCTGGTTGCAGCTCCATCACTGTTGGCACTGTTTACATAAGATGTAGCTTTTGCCCAGCTGGCTCTGCTGGCATGGCATCTGGCACAATATTCCTGCATTACTTAACAACAGCCAACTGTTGAGGTTGAGAGGAAAGATGGCATTACTGCTTCATCTTGGGATAAATCTTTTTGGTGAGGGCTAGCAATATGCCTGTCCTTGGCTCTCAGATGATGTCATGAAACTGTGCCTTTCTGGTTTTGTTTTCTTAAGGTTTCATTCAAATCAGAGTTTCTCTTGTGTTATTTACAGACAACAGTTAGCAGTTTCAGACAACAGTTAGCAGTTTCCAATGATATTAGAGAAAGACAGTGTCAAATGTTCAAAGCAAACATGCTAAAACATGAGAATTATAGGGTTTATCTGTGGTAGCAGAAGGTACATATTTTTAAAAGAGTGCTTGCCTGTGATTACTGGCCTTTAAAATTAGAAATCCAGACCATAAATTAATCTGAAAAAAAAAAAAAAAAAAAAAAGGCAAGTTGAGGGGAATTATTGTTTGTTTCACCTGTATTCTTGTTTGTGAGCAATCTAACATGATGTTCTCTTATAAATCTACACTATGGTGAGGGCTAGAAATGCCCTTTTAAAAAATCAAATCTAGGATGATCACATAATCATTAAAATACAAAAGCTGGATCTTCAGACAAACAAAAATGTCCTAATTAAATAATAGGGGATTTGGCAACTTGGCATTCAGCTCTTTTCATAATGCCTGAGCGAGTTTCATGGTGAATGATTATGAATGATCTGCAGCCTTGCTGCTGAAGGGATTGATTTTCTTTGCCTAATTCTCAACCTCATTCCTCCTAACTTCTTCCTTGTGCCACCCTTTGCTGTATCTTCTTACTTTTTCATCTGTTTTTATCACCTGCTCTTCTTTAGTTGTTATTGTGCTCTATTTTCCTCCTTTTTTCCTTCAGTTTTGTTTTAACAAAATAACACCTTTATTTTTCAGTTTGCCCAGTCATGGCAAAAATGACTCCATAAATCACTACATTTTTATTTAAGGATAATTTGAATTTCATTAATTTAATGAAAATGTATAAAACTCTAAGAATATGCCCTTCCAGAAGATTAGGCAAAGAAGCAAAAAATTTCCATTTGCCTTTGGATTTTTTTAACCATGTACAGAGAGAGATGTATTGATCAAATATAAAGTTACCAGTTTAATTGACATTAGGGCTGATTAAGATTTCGAATTTGGAAAAAATTGGAGCCCTTTATGAACTTGGAGCAGGTGAAAATACGTCTCAGAATTGGCACAGAACACTGTAGTCTTTTACATACATTTCCATCCCCAGTAAAAGTTATATGCAGAGGTTTTAAAGGAATTTTCCTTTAAATATAAGATATTTTATCGTGGTTTAATATATTTTAGTGATAGAGAAAAACAAAGCCTGGTTTCACTTAACCCTTCATTTGTGACCTGTAGGCTTAAGTGGAAAATAAGCCTTGTACCCAAACTGAACTTTCCTGTTTTTCAGCTTCTTGTTTCTCCACAAAACAAAGAAATCAAATAGGTAGAATTTAGAAATGACATACAGGCAATGTTTTGGCTCCAATGCCAGTATTCAAAACAAAAGGCCTACTTAAGCAGTTTGACATTGGTATTTCTTTTCTTTAGTTAAACTGTACCTCCCTCAGAGATTTGTACCTGATTTTGACCATACCTGAAAAGACACTGACTGAACCTGCAAATCCCAGGCAGCAAGAAGAGATTGTTAGCTTTCCTACTCATTGTGTGACACCTCTCAGTAATTAGTTAGCGATTAGTGGCTTAAAATTGCAAAAGAAGGTTGGGTATGGGATTATTTTTTTAAAACCTTGTTCTAGCCTTGTCTTTTTTTAGAGTTTACAGCCCCCACTGTAATGTCTGGTGACAGTGTTTGATATACCAGGATGCCTTAAACCAAGGTTATTGTGCTTTTCATTAGAGCAGTTGCAAGATATTTAAAATGCTAATGCAGGTGAGGTTTTTGCTTCTGTTAAATATGTAGCTACTGAGAGCCAAAATTTAACATAGTTTTTCTCTTAAGTGGAACTTCTTATACAAATTGTATTTAATCTAGGATTTAAGCTTTCTTTGAAAAGCAATCCATTTTGTTTCTTCTTTTAGCTTTTGTGTTATCTAATCTGACACTTTCAGTAGGTGCCAATGAGTTTCTTATATTTTTTCTGTCTAATTAAATTAACCTAATAAATGACATTAATTTAGTATTACTTTGGAGAAAAACATTCTGTTTTATTTCTGCCATGTAAAAATACCTTGGAGTAAAATGGTTAGAAAGCTTTACAAAAGCCTCTTTTTACAGACTCAGAAATGTGATAAAAATGTTCAATAATAAAGAAAAGAAAATCATCTACACTGAAATGTAAAATTTTTTTTCAGCCATTCATTTAAAATTAGTCAAATGGATCCATAACCAATATCATTCTCTGTTGCCCATTTACTCTGCTTTTCAAAATTATGTTCCTATTTAGGCAGTGAAATCAGAAGGGAATTATTTCTACCTTGCTGCATTAGAAGTTGGTAATCAAGATGTGGCTAGTCATCCTCATTTGCATCCTAGACCTTTAGCCCATCTAATTCCTTTAATAACTAGAGAAGAAGCTTCTGTGTGGTGACTGCTGTTACTGCTCAGGCAGAACAGAAATCCTTGTCTGTTTAAAAAAAAGAATCTCCATGAACTGTGTAGGATGATGTGGTACTAACTGGGCACAAAGATATGCAGAAATGTCAAAAATGAGAAGAAACCTCAGGCCTAGCTAGAGAGAAAATACCACTTGCTTTCCACCTCACATGCTTACAAATGTAGGTCTACAAATACAGCAACATTAAAACAGAGAGAAAATACTTTTGTTCATATTTTAAAGTCTTTCCACTTGAATTAAGAAGCATTTTTTCTGTTCCAGTTTAAATAAAATACTTATTTTTAAAGGAAAAGTTCATCAAAATACCCCATTTATAAAGGCTATTTTTTTTTTAAATTTTAAAATCTTAACAGATGTGAGTTCAAGAGTAGATGTTTTGTCTGCTCAGTGTAGCTTTGCTTTGAAATTTCAAAAATTCTTTCTCTGAATAGCAGTTCTTGGGTTCTGGCATTTCCAGAAGGTAAACAGTCTGCCAAATCACCATTCTTTTCCAACTCTTTCCAACGAATTTTGCCTTTTTAACCAGTAGTCGCAGAAAAACGTTTTAAAGTTCAGAGATCATGTTGAAGCACCTATTAATATGATTGAGGGGTGGAAAAAGAAGCTAAGAACTGCATCTCTTGCTTTTTAACTGTGACTTGTCATCAAGTTTAGAATATTAGCTTATTTTGAGTAAAATATGGGTTCTCACTTCTTCAGTTCTATTTAAAATGTAATTCCTAACAAACTAACATTATTAACAGAGGCTCTTATGGGATAATATAACATTCCTTCAAACTCATGCTCCTGTGCACTTGAATAGACTTGGCATTATAAATGAGAAACTTTATATCAAATGTATGTACTAGACTCTATTTTCGATTTTTCAGATTGAAAATGTATAGAACACCAAAAAAAAAAAAAAAATCGGAACAAGACAAACATCTGTAATGCATTTATTTGGTAACCACAATGCTGAACATGTTTTTTAAGTTTATTAACTCAGTAAGGAATAAGTTGTTATGGTAATTTCTATACAGACGTTAAAGTGTGTTACGTATTTATAACAAACAATAGTTTTGTTCACTCTGCATGGGTGGGCCAAACTGGAAACATAATTAAAGGTTGGTTTTGTGGACAATCAAGGAGTGGTTTTAAATATAATTGCCATTTGCAAATAAAACAATAATAGTTCTTTGCTTTAAAGTCACTAGGTATTCCCAGGACCGAATCTTGTCATTTGTGACTAGTGAGAGTTTATTTTGAGTAACAATAGTATTATCATACCCTTGGCTGATCATAAAACTTGTGAACAGTTGTAGAATCTGGAGGCGTTTTAGGTGAAATGAATTTGCCCTTTCTGCACAGAGAGCAAAAAGCCAGTGCCGGGGATGCATGAGGGTGACCACAGGAGTCCCACTGCCAAATCAGGAGTCAGCTGAGTTAAACTTATTTTTGAGTGTTACTGGGAAGTGTTGTAGTACCGGGTGAGACAGTTACTGAACTGAAACTGACAAAGCAGATGTTGCAATTAATACAAATACTATGTTATGGAAAGCTGTGCCTCGAGTGTGTGTTTGGGTATGTCTGTCAGACACAGTATTGATTGTGTACTTCCTTAATTTCTTCTTTAAGGATCCTCCCACTTCTGTGTCCCTTGGACTCCGAATGGAAGAGATGATTTTCAATTTGGCGGACACGCATCTATTCTTTAACGATTTAGAAGTAAGTGTTCATTCTTTTAAAACAAACAGAGATTTTCTAATATTTAATATTTGTCTGGTTTTATGTGTTGTTAGATGGTTTGACAATCATTTGCAGAGTTTCAATATGGAAATGCTTAGACAATATCTATATCATTTAAGTCATCAGGATTTATAATAATATCTACACTAAATGTCTGCACTGGCCTTCAAAGGTTACTACAGTTTAAATGGTACTGTCCTCACAGGTTTTAGCATTTATAATGACAGTAGACAGGTTTCAGAGTGGACACACCAAAAGAACCTACAAACATACAGTATTCAATAGTCTGCACAGGCCATTAAATATTAAACTCCAGCTTCTATAAACAGTTGATGGCTGGATACAGATTTCTTGCTCACATCCCAGGGTGGGCAAGTGTTACCTTAGCCTTGAGGGACATCATTAATGTTGCATGGGCTGTCTGTGGGCCGTTCCTGGGCTGCTCTGCCTGCAGCAGCTATGGGTGTTCTGTACCAGGCTGCCTCTGCCTGCAGCGAGGAGCTGTGGCTGCCTTGCCAAGGGCTCTTTTAGCCTACACAGCCTATGGTTTGGAGAGGCTTGGGAGATTGTTCCAAAGCTCTCCAAACTGCTGAAAGAGGCTGTCACTGCAATGCCTGGCTGTTTCATCTTAAAAGGGAAAAAAGCAATTTCTGATCACATTTTAATAATGCAAAAACATGAAAACAGTCAGATTTCTTTCCCATCATAGTGAAGACAGCTGTTTATTTAAAATCCAGCTGTTAAGCAAGCTTGTGGTGGGGCTGCCAACACACATTAATCATCAAGTTGTTGTTTTGCTAGATTTTAGAATAGTGTGTTATTCCAGACAGCAAAAGAATCTAAAAGATTCAAATGCAACTTTTGCTGATCAAAGTTAATTGGCAGCAATTGGCCTTTAAATATTTCCTGATGTTTCCCTTTTCAAAATCAAGCAAAATACACCTTATTCAATAGATGAGCCAAAATAATTTGAAAAATGCCAGTGTGTGATAGACCTCAAATGTGGTTTGTCCAACATCTGTCCTATATTTTGATTTCTTTTCATCTAAAAAGAAACCACTCACAGATGATTTGGCATCTTAGAATGTAATGAAATTATTGAACATGCTTTTTTTTCTTACATTCCTTAGAGCGTTTATTTTTATACTTACAGTAAAATAGCTGGCTTCTTTAAATTTTAAAGTAGCATTTTCTTTCATTAAGGTAGCTGTATTTAAAGATATGAATGTTTTGGATATAAGAAGCACCTTCAATGAGATACATGTATGGGACTTACTTTTCAGATTGTCCAAAAATATGACAATGCTAGTTATTTTCCAACTCTGTTCTTTATTTCTGATTTCTGGTTAAATGTTATTTTAACCAGAGCAGAGTGAAAAAGTACTACTCTTTCTGTATTTCAGCAGTATATTTAATAAAGTTCAGTGTGTTTTCATTCTCTATGTAGAGACAGATATCTAGCTACTTCATACATGATTGTCAACCTCACTGACTTCAATGGAAGCTAATAATTTACATCTTAGGGGTGGTAGATTATCTTTTGCTAATAGACATGTTGCAGCCTTAACAAAACAGCACAGTAGTTCATTCACTCGAGAACTTTGAAGCTGTGTATGAAAAAACAACTGCTCCAGGTGGTCCATGAAGGCAGAGGAGCTCACTGATAAGCCTGGTTCTTTGCATTTCCTCCATAACAAGCCAGTTTATGTTGTATTTCCAAACTGAAGTGTAACAGTTTGTGTCTATACCCTGGTCTGTCTACCTCATACATAAAGGCACCCAGGAGTGGTGCATGTACAAGCTCCTTGTACACAAGCTCTAATCCTGATGTCTGGGGAACATGAGCTCCAGTCTGAAGGATCATGCCTTGTCCAAGGAGTGAGGAGCATGTTCAGTGTGCATAGACAAGCCTTCAGAGTTCACAGTGAGAGGGCTTAAGAGAGCCTGTACGTTGTGGGAAGCAGGACTGTAAGGACTAGACCTGACCCCAGACTGAGGCAGTGATACATTGTTTTGAACACATTGCAGACGGGTGGGGTTCTTGAAGGAGCATGTCCTCCTGGAGCCACAGTTTGTCATTCTTGTTAGCATCACCCTTTAACTAGCAGGGCCTGCCAGTTTCCCAAGAGCTGTGACCTCGGGGCAGATTCCTTGCATCCATCTCAGAAACTCAAAAGTCCTTGCTTGGTAGTTTGGAAGTTCAGGCTGCTCACAGCTTGACAGGCTTTCATGAAAAACTGTGGACAATTTGGTTTGGATATGCCTCAGGTTTAAAGCATCTATTCTCACTGATGGTGGACTGAGTCTGAAAGATCTAGCTCAGGTCTAAGCTTTCCAGTTAATGAGCACAAGTATCTGGGCTGTTTGAATTGAAAATGTTTGTAGGCAGCATTGCCAGTGAGCTGCAGGGCTTGGGTATCCTTGCCCAGCAGTAGAATGAAGAACAACAAAGCAGGATTTGGAAGATATCTAACCCACAAAGTAGATGTGTCTTTAGGTCTAGGCTTAATTCAGAGTGGGAATCTGAAAGCTGATGCCCTCTGTCTCACCCAGGCTCAGAGGGAACCCTTCTTGGCACGTAGAGAGGCAGCTTTTAAAGGCAGGCAATCATCTGTCATAGCTTTGGCCTATGATGCACATTTTTCCAGATACCACAAGATAATGTTTTTAAATAAAAATCTTCTTTCATCCAATGCATTCCAGAAAACTCTATAATCAGAATAGCTCGCCTGTGTTCCAAGTGAAAATACTTTTTCTTCTTTTAAAATGCTGAAGACTGATTGAACATTTTGAATGCAAAGGGCCAAGTTGCAGCAGCGATCTCTGAAGCATAGTTTGATTTATGTATGACCTAACTGGCTTTTCAAAGCTCAACCTAGAGATTTAGTAATGTTATTAGGTTAAAATCTAAACTTTTGCAGTCAACTTTTAGTCTGTATAAAGTGAATCAATGTCAATGTGTATCAGTTGAATTTAGTACAAGTGAGTACAGCTAAGCAAATGAATCATCTATTTTTATGTATATTTTTCTGTAGGTAAAAGTAATCATAATGTTAACAATAGCAATATTTGTAATCAAAAATTTCAAACTCACTGAAAAAATTCAGTCAGATCTCACTATCTAGCTCTGAACTACAGCTAGATTTGCACCGTTGTGCTAGTTCTTATTTTATTGCTTTGAAAAAAATGAAATTTCTTATTTCCTTCACTTTGCACAGATTTATTTGAAGTAATTAATTTCAAAAGGATGTAATAGCAAATAATTTCCAATCTTTAGAAATAGTCCTTAAACAGTGTGTTAAAGGGGTATGACAAGATTTTTAACATACGGAAAAGAAAAATATTAATGCTTACTTAAGTATAATTTGATCTAAGTACTATAATAAACAGTGTTTTCTTGCATTAGCAGTAATTTCATAATGAAATTACAGAAATGTACTAAACAGTAGGCTAAACAGTAGAAGATAGTGCAGTGTTCTAGATTCCAAAATCTGCATTTGGGCTTCCGAACAAGAGCTTCAGGTTTTCAGTATTGAAGTTTTTTATTTGACTATCTTATGCTATCTGTTTTTATAGTTGAATTTTAATTGTGTGCAAGAGGGAATAACTACATTGGTGTAGTGCTCAAGAGAACCACAGTTACCTCATCTGAAAATAATGTTTGATTTTACATGCTGATTATGTTTTGATAGGGATAATAAGGTATATTATTTTAAATGTGTATATAGAGCAATTATACATATTATGTATTTTAGGAGGTATGCACCAGTGTTTCAGGGAAATGAGCAGCTTGATGATAGGACTGAAACGTGACATCTGCTGAGGTGGTGAGCTCTGGTGCAGGTGTTCTCCAGCAGAGCAGGGGAACGTGGCTTACAGGGGGGATTCCTCAGCCAGAGAAGCCCCAGGGGATCACGGAGACCCACCAGGAGCTGGCAGTTCTTATCAGAGTGGCTTACTGTCCTGGCATGTGTGAGGCCAGGAGAAGTGGGGGCCAATCCCCCTGCCCAAAGCAGGCAGCCCTAGTGAGCACTGTGGCCAGGAGCAGCGTGGCCAGGGCAGGCAGGTCATGGTGTGGCTCGGCAGGGTGTGCAGGGAGGATGACCACTCAGAGGGGGGACATCCACTGGCCAAGTGCAGACACCTGAAATCTAGCAGCAGCCAAGCACCCTTCTGTAGCCATCTGCACAGGTCAGGGGCACTCATCCCACCTGACTGCCAAGGCAGAATGGTGGGCACTCCTCTGAGAGCAGTTCTGATGGGGGATGTGCACCACCTGTCCTGACTGTGGCCAATTTCTCCATGCAGACAGGGCTGCTGAAGGGAGAGACTGCAGTGCAGAACTCAGATTGAAGAAAGTGAGTAGAGGTTTCTCCTGGGGCAGGGACAGCACAGCACACCAGCCTGCCAAAGGTGTGCCAGGTGGAGGAGCTCCTGTGGCAGGTGGCTGAGCTGCAGGAAGCAGTAGGAAGACTGCATAGCATCAGGGTGGCTGAGAAGGAGCTGGTTCAGTGGAGTTGGATAGCTGCTTCCAAGTGCAGTCTGCAGCAGACCCACTGCCCATGGCCAAGCAGCCAAAACCTCCCCCACTGGCACACACAGAAGGGACAGGGGGGCAATGATGTAGTAGAATGTAAGCTTGTAATGGCAAGACTTGCAGGAGAAAGATGCCTCCCCAAAACCTGAGGTGCCCTTGCAGAACTGCTTCACTGGTGTGCAGTCTGAAAAAGAGAGACACATCACACAGGAGAGATGCTGGAGCTGAGTAAGGAGCCTGACCCCATAACCCCCCTATATAACAGTGAGAACAACTAAGAGAAGGCAAGAGGTGATAGGATTAGGTGACTCACTTCTGAGAGTCTTATTTGCCAGCATCAACTGCTCTCTAGAGAGGTTTCCCAGAGCCTTCTAATAGGGGTGTGTCCCTAGGGGTATGACCCCAAAACAGGGTGTCACCATCAGACTGCCAAGCCTCATACTCTGACTTCTATCTGTTGTATTTCACACGGGCACCAGCAATACAGTCTGAGAAAACAAAAACACTCAAGATGGATCACAGAGCCCTGGGAGCAGCAGTAAGGGATTCTGGAGTGTAGGTAGTTTTTTCATAGATCCCCCCAGCCCTAAAAAAGGACTTTGAAAGGGCCAGTTGAATCCGGCAAATTGACAAATGGTTGCAGAACTCGTGCCACAGAGAGATGTTCAGGTATTTTAGAGCATGGGAGTTGCTTGAGAAACCTGGACTGCTGGAACTGGTGGAGCTCCATCTGTCAGAGAAGGAGAAGAGCATCTTCAGTCATAGGCTTGAAGAAGAGGGCTTTAAAGTTGCTGGGAGAGAGGAAATTCAGTCAGTCCCACTCCTACCAGTCTGATGCCTGTGGCAGCCATAGGTGCTGAGTCTGGAGTGGGAGCACAGGTCAGCAGAAGAGCACCTGAAGAACAGTGCAAAGGAATTCCAGCCACTCCATCCAGTAAGTTTGCTTCATCAGAGGCCCATCTTAAGTGCTTCTATGCAAACACACACAATGGGGGAGTAAACTAGAGGAGTTAGAAGCATGTGCTTATTGGCATCACAGAGACTTTTGGGATGACTCCTGTGATTGGAGTGTTGGAATGAAAATATGCAAGACATTTAGGAGGGGCAGGCAGAGGAGAAAAAGAGGGCCTGTAACCCTCTATGCCAGTGGATGTCAATGCTGGAGTGCATGGAGCACTGCCTGGATGTAGATGAGAAGCTGACTGGGAGCTTATGTGTCAGGATTAAAGGGATAGCAGGGAACAGGTGACATTAAGTGGGGGTCTGCTACAGACCGCCTAACCAGGGAGATTGAATGGATGAGGCTCTCTATAGACAGGTAGGAACTGCCTCACATTAACAATTCCTGGTCCTCATGGTGGGCTTAGGCTCTTGGAGATACAACACAGTAGGCTGTAAGCAGTCCAGGAGGTTCCATAATGCGTTGATGATGACTTCCTTCTGCAAGTGATGGAGGAAACAACAAGGAGAGGTGCTATGCTGGACCTTGTTCACACCAACAAGGAAGGACTGGTGGGGAGTGTGAAGCTCAAGAACTGACTGCAGTGACCATGAAATGGTGGATTTTAAAATACTTGGGGCAGCAAGGAGGGTGCACAGGAAGCTCACAATCCTGCACTTTGGAAGAAAGACTTTGGCTTCTTCAGCAATCTACCTGGCAGGACCATCGGGTAAATCCCTACAGGGAAGAGGGGCCCAAGAAAAGTGTTTAATGTTCAAGGGTCAACTCCTCAAAGCTCAGGAGTGGTGCATCTCAACAAAGAGGAAGTTATCAACACTTCAGAGGGAAGAGATGTCATCCAGATGGACCTTGAAAGGCTTGAAAGATGGGCCCATGCAAACCTCAGGGGATTCAGCAAGGCCAAGTGCTAACTGCTGCATCTGGATTGGGCTAATCCAGAGGACACTGGAGTGAGAGCAGTCCTGGGTGGAAGGACTTGGAGGTTTTCATTGATGAGAAGTTAAACATGACCTGGCAATGTGTGTTTGCAGCCCAGAAAGCCAATTGTGTCTTGGGCTGCATCAAGAGCATGACCAGCAGTTTGAGGAATTGATTGTCCTCCTTTACTCTGCCCTCCAGAGATCCCACCTGGATTCCTGTGTCCAGCTCTGGGACCCCAGCTAAGAAGGGCACAGAGGAGACCACAAAGGTGCTGAGAGGATTGGAGCACCTCTCATATGAGGAAAGGCTGAGAGAGTTAGAGTTGTTCAGCCTGGAGAAGAGAAGGCTCCAGGAAAAACCTTACTGTGGCCTTCCAGTACATAGAGGGAAAAGCAGGAGAGGGACTTTTTACAAGGTCTGATGTAGTGACAGGACAAGGGCTGATGGCTTTAAACTGAAAGAGGGTAGGTCTGGATTAGTATTAGGTAGAAATTCTTTAGTGTGAGGTTGGTGAGACACTGGAACAGATTGCCCAGAGAAGTTGTGGATGCCCCATCCCTGAAGGTGTTTAAGGCCAAGTTGGATGCAGCTTTGAGCAACGTGGTCTAGTGGAAGATGTCTCTGCCCATGGCAGAGGGCTTGGAAGTGTATGATCTTTAAGGTCCCTTCCAACCAAAACCATTTTGTGATTCTGTTTGCATCTTTAAAGATTTTATATGTCTGATACTTTCAAAAGTATGTTTATTCTTTTTTTTTTGGCATATCAAGTGCATATGATAACTAGGTATGTTAAAGGAGTATTGGTGATAGTGAATTATTAGGAACATGTTATTTGAAAAAGTCAGTACTTTGTAAACTTTGTTCTAAAATGACACCATCTCATTGCATCTATTCCTTTAGAGGTACATACTGAAGCTGAATATGTCACTTATGCTTTTTTTTTTTTGTCTAATCTTACCTAACACTTAGAATACTTTTTCTTTTGTTTGTGTTGAATTCTATTGAATAATTAAAAGCAATTCAATTTGTAGGTTTTTTTCATGGTTTTTTTTTTCTTTTAGGACGTTTATTTCAGTTTATTCCTTTCAAGTTTTTTTTGGTGTAGGCTTTTGTAGGAAGGTTCAAAATAAGATTCTAATGATATTATAAAAAAATCAATTTTTCTCACCTTTGACAAATGTATAGATGCATGGTCATAATCACAATTAATTTTTCTCCCATTTGTGAAGGATATATAATGCACAGCCATGGGTTCATCATTCACTTCTGTTTGTGGAGTATATGTAAAGTAATGATCCGTGTATGGGAGTCATTTATAACAGATGGCAGTATGGTATGAGTTTTCAGACTACATTAGTTGATATATTTCTCTTAGTGATAAAAGATCAGGGAATGCCATAAGGTACTATTGCCAAACAGTAACTTTGATTCTTTGGGGAAAAAAAATTAGAATAGTCAATTATGTTCTAAAAATTAAGGATGACGACCTTTATTAATTTCTTCTGAGATTGTTACTGAAAATCCACTTGGTGTTCCACATCTGATATGTTTGTGATGAAAATTCATAGCACAATCTCTTCATGTCAAAAGAGCTGCATAACCATGTTAGGATATCAAGAATGGGGTGTTACTTCACATTAATGAACCTTTAAGAAACCACATTATCATATTACTGGGCATGGACCCCTCTGGAGAGCTGCCTGTGTTGGAATTGCACATGATTTCCATAAGGTGAGACTCTGTCATTAACCACAGCTGGCTGGATCCTCAGCCCAGGGCAGGCAGTGGCCAAGGTGCTCCTATCTCAGCCTGGCTGCCAGGCAGCACCTCCACTCCTCTGTCCTGCCCACCTGCCACCAACAAGGGCAGCCAGTCCTCGGGCACTAAGGAGCAGCACAAGAGCAGCCCATCTCTCTGTCTCTTCACTCCATTAAATAAAGCTAGATTAATACAGAAACATTTTACAAATCCTGCATTTTACACATATGGGAACATTTCCAGCTTTAATGAAGTATTGAGATGCTGCCTTCCACAGATGTATAGTCTCACAGTTTAAAGCAGAGAATAAACAGCATTTATGTCTTTGCACTCTCATGCTCTGTGTTTGCTTTGAAAACCTCCTCCCTCCACCCACAGAGCAATAAATCCTTCCGGGACTCCTACAAGTCTGTAACTGCTAGCTTGAATTTACTCAGATCTAGAAGTTGATAGGGAGAAATTAACTATGAGATTTTTTTTTTTAAAGAAAATTACTTTTTGTGGATTGTTTTTTGTATCATTTACTATGTGGAAGTTCCTGCTCTTGTTTGTGGCCTCCAGTCGCTAGACTATGAGTATTTATCAATTCTACCTTTCCCTCCTATTCCTTTTCAAACTCAAGACTGTGTGGAGGACAGCTTTTTTACTTGAAATGTGATGGAGATGTCTGACACCCAGCAGGATTCTGAGCCCTTCTGTTCCCTAAAGGAACATAAAGGACACCTAAAGGAACATAAGGCCCACATTGCAAGGCAGACTCCCGTCACTAAAGCAGACGGTGATACACTCTGTACTAACACCAGGCACTACTGGGATTTTCAAGATGGGAAATCATTATCAGAGCTCAGGGATAAGAAAGTGAATTAATACCCAGGACAGCATCCATAATGCCTGAACATGGAGCAGAACTCCTTGAACATTAGTTCCTTTTTGGCCTTTGCCTTCAATTCTTACAGGTGAAACCTGGCTGCCTCCCTGCTGCTGGAAGCAAATGTACTCTATAAATCACTTCTGGCCCTCAAGGAGAGCTTTTTTCATGACAGGGACATATATCCTCTTTTCATCAGCCTGAAAACTTCTCCTTTGTAGGTATCAGTAACACCACAGGAGACTAAGTGACTTTCCTCACAGGTCCTTCAGTGACCGTGCACACAGCTATGTCCCCAGTGTACCACACAGTGCCCTGTAGGAATGCCTTTGAAGCAATACAGACATATGTTCTGTTTCTTTAATCTGAAGGAGAAAGGGAAACTATTTCCCCTCAGACCTGGGTACTTTAATATGCCACAGACGCAGACTCATAAGTTTTGGCACAGTAGCACTCCAAAGCATGATTTGGGATCTTGGGCATTATGATAATACACATTACTGAATTCATTACTGCATTCAGCAGGCTTACTGTATGCAGGTTATTGCACATCTCAAAGAGCCATGACCACTGTGGGGTAAAATGCTCTTCTTTCTGAAAGTATTTTAGCACATCTGGTCCTAGAGTCAAATAATCTAACAAATGAAGTGCTTGGATGCAAGCCAGCTCTTAAGTGCAGACTTTGAGCAAGCTCCAGAGCAAGCTGGGTGAGCAGGTTGGCCACTAATAGCAGTGTAGAAGTCCATCATTTATTCTTCCACACCTTGTAGAAATGTCATGGAGCCAGCTTTGTATAGCCATGATGTTGCCTGGATTTAAACTTAACTATATTGTATGGAGATCCACAGTCAATGATAGGAGTTGGGGCAGTTGCAGTTAGACCAAGGAAGTGTGGGAGGAGAATTGTGAAACACCATTACCAGAGAGAGAAGCTTTCTCAACTTCTCGACAAAATAAAAATCAGATCAAGGTCATTTTGTGTCTAAAGCTGTACTCCAAGCCCTGTGAACATTGACAAAGGTGAGCCTTTGCTGGCCTTAGGTACTAATTACTTATCTAGTGCATATTTTACATACATATTTATGTAGATGACACAACACGAGGTCTGTCTTTGTGGTTGCCAATACTTTGTAATTCCTGATCGCTGTGCCTTAGTCTCCTCATCATGGTGATGGTAAGGATGGTACCTACAGATACAAGGATCATAATTCTCTCATAAAGTACTCAAGAGAGAAAAGCAGCAGTTGATTCTGGGTGTTATAGCAGTGGTTATTGTGTACGGTTGTAGCTGGCTTTCTAATAAAGCTTCAGCTTGGTCTCTTTTATGTATAAGTCCTCAGGAACATACTGGCACAATTTCTCTCTCTACTGACCCAATTAGGAAATATGTGTATTCAAAAAACTTAAAAGAAAAAAGTACAAAAAATTACAAATAACCAAAAATTTTTGAGTTTTCTGTTATATTTAATTTCTTTTATGTTGTTGGTGTGATGGGACTTTTGGGGGTTATTTTTCTTTCTTTGTTTTTTTGTTGTTGGTTGGTTGGTTGGTTGGATTTTTTAATGATTTTTGTAAGTTGAACTTCTTCCAATTTGAGTTATTAATGCATTTCAGGTAAGGTCTGATTTTTTAATCTGACTCCATGTAGTCAGCTGATTCCAGGCCTTCTGTTTGGGTTACCTAGATTTTGCTGTAGTACAAATCAGCTAAAGACAAGGCAGGCATGCTTTGTGAAGAAATACATGGACATGCAAACTTCCCAGTATAGTATAGACCATTTCATGAACTCACAGAACAGTTTGGTTTGGAAGGAGCCTTTAACAATAATCTAGTCCAATCCCACTGCCATGGTCAGGCCATCTACCACTAGATCAGTTTGCTCAAAGCCCTCTCTAGCTTCCAGGGATCTACATCCACAACTTCTCTGGGGAAGTACTTGTACAAGTACCTCACCACTCATCCAGTAAAGAGTTTCTTGCATGTACCTAATCTAAATCTATCCTCTTTCGCTTTAAACGGTTACCCCTAATTCCTTGTCCTATCAATACAGACCTTGGTCAAAAGTCTGTCCCCGTCTTTCTTCTAAATCTACTTTATGTATTGAAAAGCCACAATTAGGTCACCACAGAGCCTTCTCTTCCCTACACTAAACAACCCCAGGTCTCTCAGTGTGACTTCACAGCCTGCCTCTATTTGCTGTGCTGAGGCCCCCTGAGCTGGAAGCAGTTGTCCATGTGGGATCTCACCAGGGCAGAGAAGGAGAAAGGGGAAAATCACCTCCCCCAACCTGCTCTTCAGGCCTCTTTGGTGTAACCCTGTGTACTGTTAGCTTTCTGGGGTGCAGGTTACATCTAGAGGTTTTTATCCACTGGAATTCCCAAGTCTTTCTCAACAGGGTTACTCTCTCTCAGTTCACCACCCAGCCTGTACTGATATGGGTGATTGTCCCAGTCCAGCTGCAATACCTTGCACTTTATTGCATTTCATGAAGTTCATAGTAGCCCACTCTTCCAGCCTGTCAGTGTCCCTCTGGATGACATCCCACTTGTCAGTGGAATACATGCTAGTGCAAAAAGGTTTGTGGTAGGCAGAAAGCTAACTTTTAGTGGTATGAGACCCATCTCCAAGATGATATACTAAAAGTGATTTCCGTCAAAATAACAAACATGTTTTGTCTGTGTATTTCCCAAATTAGATATTCAAAGGTGTTCCTTCCAGTGACAGAACTAACATTCTTGTCCCTTTCACAGGAAATAAAATACCAAATTCTGGCATGCTTTTCAGGTAGCAATTGTACCTGCCCATTACAGCTAGGTTCTGCAGAGTCTGAAATACCAGATTTAGGACCAGCCAGTTCAGGAGATAGTGTTTTGAAGAGCAGTGGTAAGGTAGCTGGAAGCCACTGCAATACCTCCATCAAAGCTGTATATAGGCAGGGTCTGTTAGTGTATCCCACAGATGTATCCCACATATGTCAGCTTTGATTGCAGCAGAAACAGTGCTGGGCTGCAGAGGCAGGCTCTAACATGCAGATTGCTGTCATGATGGACAGGAGAGAGCGCTTTGAAAATTCTCTTACAGCCAGTAACGAAACAATAGAGTTGTTTTAAAAAGCTTAAGACTTGATGGAAATTAAGAGATGCAAAACTTACTGCAAGAAATGTAAAAGACTGAGAACTTTTCAACCATTAGCAGATTTCAAAACGCTGTCTTAACTTATATTGTTGACACATAGAAACACCCTTAATGAATTTTTATTTTTGAGAGGTTGCAAAGTTGCTGATATGTGCCACGGAGGTTTTTTTCAATGCAAATTGTCTCCCAAGCACAGATACAATTCGCTGCTTGCTGGTTCATCACATTAGATCCAAAACTAAGTAATAATGTGATTCATCCTGAAGGTCTTTTAGTGACAGAATTTCAGATTTGAATAGGTTCATTTTATTACTTAAATTATTGGAAGCAATATAGCAGTAATGCCAAATAAATTAATAAATAGTTGATACTAATGATAAAAGCAGTTAATGTATTAATTATTATACTGCTTTCCTTTTATTTTTGTGTGGAGGGGCTTCACTTTGGATTTTAGTATTTCATGGAACTGATGTGAACACCCTTTTTTTTTATATTTTATTTAAATATTATGAATTTGATAACACTGAACAAAATCCTATCTACTACAATAGATGTTATGACTGTAGTTACAACTTGTTCATAACACTAAGTATTCCATTATTAGTTTATAATCTAAAAAGTTTCCTAAATTCAAATAACATTCCTGAACAGTAGACTTGGTGTTTTGGTCTCTGATTAAGCTGACAGATGTGTAAAATCTCATATAGCCAGTCAAGTCCCTGGTGCAGCTGCAAGTGCTAAAGAGTGCAAGTTATTCCAGCTAAAATCAACATTAATTTACACTCAAATATCTTTCCCAGCCTGCCCTTTCTATTCACATAATGCAGTTATTTTGTGCTGATTCCACTACTTTGTGGCAAACTATTTTTTTCTCATTGGATTCTTCCAATAGAGCAGCCCAGAAGGCAAACTGAAGAGAACATAATAGTCACCTTCAGAAAAAATATTTCATGATTGATGTAGATACTATTTTAAAATATCGGATTTGAATTATTCAGGTTGATTTTTTTGAGTGGATTAGTCTCTGAAAATTACGGAATGTAATTATTTTAGGAAAGCTAGGTGAAACTGTGTGTCCATCCTTACATGCTATTTTGCAGGATGAGGGTACATTAGCCAATCCTCACATAAGTACAAACATTTGAAACCACAGCTTAAGCATCTTAGCAATATGCATGGTAGATGGTTTCTATCAATCTTGTCAGCCTAGGCTTAATTTTGGCATTGATTTACAAAGTTGTTTACAAGCTGTTTGATATCATGAAAGCCGCTTGTGCTGGTGTGGTTATGTGTGAGTGCTATGATTGAAGTTTAAATGTTAAGAAAATATGCATACATAAGAATTTTGAACATATCTGCCCTGACTATTTAGGTTGTTGTGTTTGTTTGTTTGGGGTTTTTTGTTGTTGTTGTTGTTGTTTTTNTTTTTTTTTTTTTTTTTTTTTTGTTTTTTTTTGTGGGTTTTTTTTTTTTTTTTTTTTTTTGGTAGCAATTATATTAAAATGTTTCCACAGGGAAAAAAATTAAGAATTTTGTTTCATTCATTTTCTTTCAAAAGCACTAAAGAAGTGCTTGAAGTTGGTTCCCAAAATGTTTGAGTTTCACAGTCTCAGGAGATTTCTACTGTTTCAGTGTGGTTACAATAAGGCCTCTATCTGAATTTCATCCAGTTCAATGGTCTAATGAAACTGTAAAGAAAGGGGCAGAGCATTATTTCCTTACTCATTGCAGTATCACTTCTATTTTTATGTGGTTTAAAGTAAAATTTGACTGTTAATTGCATTTATAAAACTTTTCTTTAGCTGTGTTCCAGAGGCTGGGTGCTCCTATAGTGGACTAAAACTACCTTTTTTAAAGTGTGCTGTTAAAGTGTGAGGCTTTAATGAGAACTTAAAAAAATGTAAACAAGAAGTTTAACAAAAGAAACAATGAAGTATTGAAGGAATGGAGCATTGATTTTTTTTTTTGGGGAGGGAGGTGGTTTTCCAAGATCCTTGATCAGAACAAGGCAGTCCAAGCATTATGTGAAGGTTACCTGGAGCTCTGAGCAGTCAGGGGATGAGTGCTCACGCCTGTTCACTGACAGCAGAGCAGACTGCTGACACCAGTACTGGCTCAGCTGAAATGAGAAAGATCAGCTTTCTCTAAGCAAATGATACTTTCTGAACGGTAGAAAATCCCTTCAATCAGTTAAAAGATCTCATCTTTTTCTTCTACATTTTTGTGTAATTCGCACTGCGAATGTAAAGTATGGATACACAGGGGAATAGCTCCTTCCCCAGCACTGTTGGGCAAGGGGGAGAGACAGTTTTAGCAACAGTTAGAACATGAGAAACAGGGTTTCTGGGAATTTTCTTTACTTTGAAAAGTTTAAAAATACAAATATTTTAGTTCATTTATTGGAAAAAAAAGTATATATTTTTCTTGAAGCTGCATTCAGAAGTCCAAAACTCCCATTTTTGCCTTGGTCAAATGAATAAAGCATAAATCAAGCCATGATTACCTACAAACAAGGATTTACAAGCTGAACAAAATAGACAATGAAAGCATACACCACCTTTTTGTTTTGTTTTTTTGTATTTTGTTTTTTTTTTTGTTCCATTGGTTTAATAAATCCAGACAGAAATTTGAATGCAAGCAATACAACCTCTGACTCCCAAACTGTCAAGAGGATTAACTAACAGAACTAACATCTCTTTCCTGAATCTAATCTCCACTAATTTGGTGTTTAAAACAGCAAATATAAAGATTAGCAGAAGTATCTTCCACAAAAAATCATAAAGTAAGCAGGTTTTTTCCTAATTTTTTTCATTATATTGTAAATTCACAAATCTTTATTTACCATAGGAAGGTAGAAGAAACAAAAAAGTTTTGTATGAATGCAAAATTTTACTTTATAATCAAAACCACACTCAAAAGGTATGTAATATGTCATGTATTGGGAAAGAGTCTCTAATTTTTAATACAACAATGTATGCCAAGAAAAAAACCCTTAATAGTGTTTGACTAATTCAAATTCAACCTTTTAAAATTATTATTTAAATTTTATTTAAATTTTATTTAAATGAAGTACTGTGAAAAAATAATATTAAAAGTGTGCTAACAACAGAAAACCTTTTACTAAGAAATTAAATAGCAGTGTGGTAAGCATAGCTTACCACAAAAGCAGCATAGCTTTTACGTGTAAGCTACATGTGGTCATGCAAAGGGTTAAGCTGTGTGATTTCAGGATAAAAGGTTTCCTGAGTTGACTATTATTCCTGTGGTCTGCCAACAACTTTGCAATAAATGGAATGATTTTTTATGGGAATGTGGTTATTCACAGCAAGACTACAGTTGGTGTCAGTATGAAAAATTCTTCTTTAGTAGATTCTCTCAGCAGGAATAACAGATCTGAAAGAAAGGCAAAAAGTAGCTACAGAGAACTCTGGCTGGTGTTGGTGACAAATTATGTTTACAAAATGATGTGGTAACTCATTGAAAAAGAAGAAATCAGAACAACAGTAAATCAGAGTATTGCTCCTCTAAGTACTGCTGTTCCAAAACAAGTTACCTGTGATTGTGAGTATTGTTTAATAGCTCATTTTTCTTGGCTGTAAAGCAAGTGAGACTTCTGGGCTTTCAGTTGCAGGGATGTGAAAAAACGCTTCAGAAATCAGTAAAATTATCTCGAAGTCCATGGCAGAACATAAAATATCAGTAGATATAAATTAAAATAACTCAGGAGAAAGGGAAAAAAATCACTGTATTAGAATTCAATATAATTTTATAATTATTTGCTATGTTTATAATTTTATAAATTCTGTTATCTTTTATCACTTGCCTATTTTTTACATCTTTATGGTTTTTGAAATTATATTTTAGAAGGAAGTTGTGATGGAGGATACATTAAAATATTGATGAACTTAGTATGAACAGTTATCCCATTCACATTTGGTTTGTGATAAGCTTTCAGAATGCTAAAAAGATTAACCCACTGATTAAGTCTGCAGCACCAGCACTAGAGCTGGTATTGTCTTCCATTTAAAATGAGGATTACAGTTACATAGAATTTAATGATTCTCTTACAACCATACAGCAACCTTGTGGGTTTTAGTTGTTCCACCATTCCTAAGTTGTTGGAATATGAAGGGAGTTGTTATTATTTGTGTTGTTTGGTTGAGGTTTTTTTAAAACCAAAGAGGTGGCAGCTCTTTTAAGAAGTAGACGCAACAGCTTTGGGTGTCTCCTGCTCTTTGTTTTCTTCATGGATAATTACCCCTGTTCTATTTAAAACACTTAATTTACAAACTTGTCTAGGAGCATTGCAAAAACTCAGGGTTTTTTTTCATTATGGCACGAATTTCATTTGTTGTGCTGGGATCACCAGTGATGTGCCCGCTAGGAAGAAAATTAACCTACATGTGTCAATGTCAGTAAAAAAGAAAAAAAAAATTCAGTATAAAGCAACTGTGTTGTTGATGGGTGGAGGTTAACCACTGTTGAAATAAAGGGATAGGTTTACTCACCTAAAAGTAAATATTGACCATGATGCTGCCAAAGAAAATAAATTTCTTAGAAAACTACATTTCAGTTTCTCTCAAAACAGAAAAATAACATGTGCATTATTTAATATTCTAAGAAATGTTTCTTCAATAGAAATATTTAAAAGCCATCTATGAAAGAAAATTGTTTTCTTGAGAAGAGTTTTTGAAAGAGTATAATTGTTAAAGATGAGCTGAAAGTGGAATCAGCTCTTGGTGACTGTTGAATGTTAATCATTCGTGATTGTTTTCGCCAGATGAGCTTCATTTAGCAATAAACAATGGACAGAAGCTCATATTCAGACCTTCAGGTCTAGTTAGCTGAGTTCTTCTGATTTGGCTGTGATTGGAGGATAGATCCTGGAAAGTCTTAGCAAACCTTTGGATCTTCATTTTCTAATTGGTTAGCTAGGTGTTGAGTAAGAAACACTTGAGGTCACTTCTTAAAAATAAAACCACCAAACATAGAAAGGACTGTAGAACATACTGAAAATAGATTTCTGGGCCATTAGACTCAAAAAAAGGAGTAATTACAGGAAAGACTGTTGAATAAGCCTTGTTCTTGGTGAGATATAAGGGATGGTTTCAGGGAGAGGAAAGTTTCAAACATAGTTGACTGAATTATTTTCCTCTCACCCCAAAATACCATAAGGATGGCAGCCAAACAAATCTTTGGTCACCCAAAGCGGAGTCATGAGGTTCCTACAGATGAATATCTATTCAAAAATCTCTTTTCTCATTTGGTTGAAATAAGAATTCACCTCCTCCCAATGTTTGTGATGTCTATAATGGGAGCCTCCTGACCAGATAGTGGCTAGAGATGCTTTATGAAAGGCATGTAATTCAACTTCAGATAGTTCTTCATCGTCATCAACAGAGAGTTCTGGAAAAGCCAAAGGTAAAAACCTTTTAACAGCATTAAATTTTTTCTTAGATCTATAAACCCAATTTTTAAAGCACTATAAGTTCTATGAAGAGTTGGCAAAGACAAGTTCACTTTCTAAGGAACCCATCAACAATTGTGAACTCCCTTCCAGCAGGCATCACAGCAGTTCCCTTTGCACATTCAGGCTGAGACACAAAGCCTGTCTACTTGCATTTAATTTTCCACAGCAGCAATTCAAGAACAGCTCAGTTGCAGTGCAGGAAGGAAGGGTAGAGAGAGGAAAGGAAATACAAATCACGGCACAGAGTTTTCCCTAGTATGTGTGTGAGGGAATGACTGGAAATAGTTTCTCATCTATGTGATACTGCTACCAGGGGTTACTTGTAGAAAGTTCATGAAGTTCCTCTTCATGAATGTGGGACTAAATTACATCACACATGTAGCTGTAGGTAAATGAACAAAAATGCAAAACAAAGTCTTCATTCAGGCAGAACTGTGGCTTTGGTAGTGTGTGCAAAACAGAGCTAAAAGCCTCAACCCATCTGAAATGCAAGATGCCTGGCTGTTGTGGAATGTGCTGCTGTAGTTCCTGAGTGTTAGAGCTACAAAGAATAATAAATATCTCCTTTGCTCACTTGAGAAGACCATTCCTATAGGCTTATGCAACTTATTAACCACTTAATTTCTTTCACATGGCAAATGACAAGTACCTTCATGCTAGGTGCCACTAAAAATAGAGCCTGTACAATTTTCCTTTCTCAAAAGGATCACATGGGTTGTTCTTTGCAGATGTACAGCTGATCTGAAATATCAGGAGCCTACCATGCTCATAGCCTCAGTTTATCACTTTATTTATACCTTTCTGTTGCTTCTCCATGAGTTGCCAGCTAGGGTTAAACCACCACAGGCTGTAAGGTGGCACAAAAACTCGTATCTCTCTAGCTGGCACTCTTAGAGCTCTGACAAAGGATAGTTGTCCTCTGCTCTGGCTGAGCAAGGCCTTGATGGGTCAGCTCACTCCCTGCTTCTGCCACTGAGCAGCAGCACAGGGGCCAACATTTGCCCCACAACACTGGGAGTGGGAAAGAAAAGAGAAAATTCAGACTGTTGTGGAAAGGTCTTCAGGCTGCCCATGGAAGAAAAAGCTTTTTCTGTCCATAGTGGCAAGGTTAGCAGAGAGAATTTTAAACCCTAGCTTTGCCTCATTAGCAGACAATTACAAAGATGGGAGACTCACTCACTCAAAGCATTGCAGCTTTCATTTTAAACATGTGCATTTAGAAGATGATCAACAGGACCAAGGCCCTGCAAGTTTAAAAGAATTGGTCTGCGGAAGACACAGCTTAGATCATCTTGTGAAAATTTCCACATGAACCCCTTGTTTCCAGAGAAATGTTACATTTTAAGGCTTTTGTGCAAAAATCATTCTTTTAATAAGTTTAATTTTTAGCTTCTTTAAAATTTCAATATATTTTAACAATCGTTAGTGTATAGTTTCAACAAAATGTTGTATATGTTCCTGAAAGTATACTTTCAAGTTAATGAGTTTGGGAATAATTCATTACATTCTGATGAGATTCATGGTTTATTTTAACTTCTTAAAATATCTTCATATTTTATTTTCCCTGTGTCCCATTAATCATAGAATCCTTTTCTCTTTGCAAAAGTATATATTAGCAGATAATAGCAATGATGTAATAAAATATTTACATGTGCAGTGCTGGACTTTTAAAATACAGTTATTTTTACACTTTGAACTTAACATTGTTTTCTTCAGAAATGACACAGACTCTTAAAGCAGATACACTTGAGTTTTATTTAGATGTTTCTATCTATTGGTAAAATTCTTTCTCTGACGTCCCCCCTCTTCCCTTCACTTTTCCTGCAAAATATACAGAAATGGAATAACAGAATAGAATAACAAATTACTTTGTTAGAGTTGGAGCAAGAAAGGATTGTTAGAGAGGCATTCTGCTCCATCCACTGCAGTTGCCATATAGATAGTTCTCTAGGTCATGTTTTATTTTAAATTAGATTCTTCCAGTTACAAGGTGTAGTTGAAATGAAAATGTAAACCTTGGTTTTAGCATAGCTACTTCAATAAACACAAGTTGCAGAATAAGATCTGTATTTATTTTGGAATATACACTGTTTACTTTAGGAGTATCATATCTGATACAAATGCATTTGTTGACGTGAGCAGGCAAAATAGGATTTTAATCACTTTTTCTATTAGAAAAGAATGGCATCCGTTGTGTGCTATAAAAGGGTTACATGTTCGGTGCAGGGGAGGATTTTAAAGTCATTTGCTGTGCAAAAGAGTTTGTAAATAATTTCAGTTCTTAGTCCTCAGTGTTTATAGCAGCTATAAAATATATATACAAATAATATTTATTTTTTTTTCTTTGATGTTCTATTTACCAATAAAAGATAGGATTTGGGGGGAGGATTTTTGTGGGCTTTTTTTTACACTCTAAGCTTCTCTTTATAGTCTTAAATTTAAAATGGGAGCATTTTGCAAGCCTTCACAGCCCAGTTTAATTCCTTGACTGTTCATCCACAAATTGTCAGACAGAATGAAGTGGATTTCAAGAACTCTCTTTGTTCTTAATATCCTGTGCCTGACCCACAGGTAATCTGCACCTTTTTTCTTCAGCGCCAAATAATTGTGGTGGGAAAGAAGAGAAAATGTTAGGGTCACAAAGTGCAGGCTAGACAGAGATGACAGGTCCTGCCAAAGGAGTGCCAGTGTTGAGAAGCTGCGAACCTCAGCCCCTGCTCTTTCACATGGATTTGTGCCGTGCATTAACGGGAGCTCCGCGATGATGGGTTAGGAAGTTCAGCACTTCAGCCTTTGTTGCCTGGGCTTGAGAGGAAGTGCAGAGGGTTTTGTATGTTTAGCAAGCACAGAAGCACAGTAGAGAAGCATTAGGCACAGTTCATACTATATATATATGTATGTATGTACATATATATATATATATATATATATACACACGCACATACACAGAGGATATAGATGTGCTGTTGTTCAGTTTTCCAACCTGTACATGCCAGGGATTTTATCCTTCTAGTCAAGTGAAAACCAGAGGTTTACTTCTAAAGCTTAATGAACACTGGCAAGTAGTGTTGGGTCCTTGCATGTGGTTACAACTATGAGTAAAAAATGGGGGGGGCAGGGGGTAGTGTTAAATGGTCTTTCACAAACTAGCTTTGAAATATATAATTGTTGCCTGGATAAAAAAAATAAAAAAATCTGGCAATCTGTAACTGTGATTCCTAAAGAGTCATCCTGTGATGGCTAATAGGAGTGATGAGTATTTGTGGAGTAGATAATAGTATTCAAGGGTATATACAACTGAAAGGGTATATATCTTATTCCTGGAAAAGACATAAGCAGAGGCACTCCTGTCATAAAAAGTTGCATTAAAAACACAGCAGTGTACACTTGGGGATTTTTTTTTAATTTTTTTTTTTTTTTTTACAGATACATCACATTTATAAAGGATTGCGTCTTTAACTTGTTTTGCTAGATCTGTTCTCACATGTACATGACCAAATTTCCCTACTGTTCAGTAGGGAAAATGAAGCAGTGGATATAATTGCATAATGACAGATATGAGAGGAACAGAGAATCCTAGCAATCATTTCCTGTGAGTTGGCAAGCTTCCAGGATGTCTCAATGGGCCCGCTGATGCAAAGGCAAAATGAAAATAGCTCATTCTGAAGGGTAGTTGTTGGTCGGGGTTTTTTTTTCCGTCTCTCATTTGACTTTGCAGACTAAGGTATTGGAACAATTAGTTGGCAGTGAGGTGTTAGTTTTCTCACAGTAAATTAAGAAGATTAACCAAATGTGGAAATGTATTTTAGCTATAATCAGCAGATTTGAAACTGTAATACTTCGACATCCTCTGAGGTTATGTTAATATTCTTCACGTTATTCTTCTCTATAATGTGTAGACTTTTCCAGAGTTACCTTATGTCAGTATTTATTCAAAGACAGCAGAATTATTAGACTTATTTTTGTTAGTTTTGTAACACAGAAATGTGGAGGATCAGCATGCTAGCTGTTGCGTCACTCCACTTGGCATGTAGTACTGGCACGGGTAACAGAACTATTATAACAGCCTTAATTTCTTTTTTTATATATTATTGTTATTAATTTTCCTACAGTGAATTGAGTAGGGAAGCAAGCATATTTTACACAATTATGGCAGAAGTACACAACCTGACGGGTGGTAGTCAAGGAGCAAAGTAATATAAATATTTGCAGAACATTTCTGCCATAAGTTAATGCTTTGCATATGAATCTTTATAAAGATCCTAAGTTAGTTTAAAGGAATGATTCCAGATAACTACGTAGGTCCAGGCATTTTAAGAGCTGTGAATGATGACTATGGAGCATCTCTGGGAGTTTTTGGCTTGTCATGCAAAAACAGAAAAGAGAAGAAGGAAAACTTAGCAGGAACAAGTTAACAAATGCTTTGGGAGTGGAGGAGGGAGAAAACATAAGCTTTCCACATACAAATCTTAGGCTAGACTCACCTAGTCATTCATTTTTGATTGCTGTTTATCTTTGGCTTCCTCCATTTCACTGGAGACATGCACTTAGCAAATTATTGCAACAGCTTTAAGTTGCTCCTGCAAGCACAGATCTGCTGCTGCTTCGAGCCCCAAAGCAGAGCTGATGGAAGGGAATGGAGAAACAAGTCTGTTATTCCATGCAACATCTGTTGGTTTAATTGAGCTGCTGCAGGGGATTCAAGCTAAGCTACCAGCTGTGGCACAGAGAGGTCTGAGGGACACAAACACATGGATCCATGCACGCCAGCTGTGTGAAAGAGCAAAAAAGGACAGCATGGGCAGTAACTTCTTAAGAAGTAGATTTGCCAGGTTACACATGCTGACACTCCCATTTTTCTGTGAAAGTATTATTTCTAAACAATACCAAGTGCATTTTGCTTTCCAGGGATTGATCTGAAAGTGCAGAGCTGCATCTCAGCCTGTCTGACTGAAATACAAGTCTTCAGTACAAACATGTTATCACTTGTAGTTCCTCCTGAAGATTTCAAACTGGATACATTGAAGTTGCAAAGTCAACACGTTTCGGAGCAAAACACAGCTAGCTGCATAAGCTTTTTTATATGTAAGCCACAGGATATTTTGTTCCTTACTTGCCAATTCAGCCTATTTTAAAAGAGAATCCCACAATTTTAATTTTCTGCTTTGGACTTGACTGCTAAACTGATTCTGTCATAATAAAATACATCTGCATAAATAACAGTGTTTCTATAGGGACTTTCAGTATTTGTTTCAGATATCACTTTGCCAGAGAAATTAAGGGGAGGATTCTAGTACTGTATTTCCTATGAAAACTTCACAAAAATTTGAAATACATTTGTGAAAGTTTGAAATGCTGAGCCTGCAAACAAACTTTTTTTTTTTTTTTCCCCCTTCTGGATGGCCATTTCGCTGTCAGATCCCCTCACAGAAGCTTTTCTGAGAAGTACTTGAGGATTTTAGAGTCTATGTGTATATTTTTGAAAATGTTCTGGTTGGAAGGGCATATTTTGTTTTTTGGGCAGTGTCTTACCATATCCCTGATTATGGTGCATATTGAGCTAACTGCTACTCTAGGTTGCTGACTCTGTGTGTGCTTGCCTATATCTAACCAGAGGACTGAGCAGTGTCTCAGGTAGCTCACAAACAGAATGTTCCACACAAACCAAGCAGGTGAAAACAAATACAGGGGGTTCTGATGGAAGGATGGACCACATCAATTAATGATGGGTGGGTAATTGGCTTCTTTGAAGAATTACTCCTAAATAACTTCCCTGCTAAAAGAGCAATTGCTAAATGAGTGTTTTTTCTTACCATGTCCAGGGGTCGAAAAATACAGCCATCACTCATTAGCCCAAAGTCCAAGTCAGCTAGACAGCATGAAAAAATACCTGGCACTCAAAGCTCACATTTAGCCTCAAAGCCGTGCCCTGCCACTCAAAAGGAACAAAACAGTCGTGCACTGTTTGTGACCTCCCTTTAGCTTTAATATAGTGTCAATCACATTGGGCTTTAATCCTTTCCAAATTATAATATGTATCTCTTGTGCTTTGTTCCCCTCCTGACTTTTTTTCTTCTCTTATTCCTTACAAAAGAGGACACTATCTCTCTCTTACTATATTCAGTGTTTTGTCTGAAATTTGCAGTGCTTGTGACATTTTCTTAATTTTTCTTGCTTTCTTGACACTTTTTCTGTGCCTTTTCCCTACCAGTTTTTAGTCTCAGATTTCTTTTCTGGGCTTTTCTGTCCAAAATAATTCTTTCTTTTGATGCCACAATTTCTAATGTATCACTGCAGTTCTCACTTTTTACCTACCAAACAGGGGGTTAGACAGAAGGGGAGAATGTCTGTCATGATACAAGGCTTGTATGGTGCAAGATCTTGATGGTCCCAAGATCTTGCGCTATGAACTAAAGTTCCAAGTCCCCAGGTTCTCTCTAACTTTGGTATCTAAGATGTAGTGGTCTCACTCTTCCTGCCTCTATGTTTTCCCTGAGACAGTTGAATTTGGAGATTTTTTGAGTTATTACTTCTTCCATCTGCTCCTTTGAGAGGATGAGCTTTCACTCCTTCCTTTAGTTTTGTGGTTACTAAAAAACAGTTTATTTTTTGCAGATTTCCAGTTTGAGTCCTCTTCTCCAGCAGCTTGCAGCAGTTGTCATTCATAGTTTCTAAGCTGAGAAAGGAGAAATCACTGAGCAATAGAAGAGTAACTAAAGTGGGAAACTAATGAATTCAGGAGGGTGTTTCTTTAGAAGCTTCTTTAGCAAGCTCATATTTGAATTGTTAATGTGGTATACATTTGGATGGGCATTTGCTCTAGGTTTTAAACAGGAAAAAAAAAAAAAGTGAATTTGATAACTTCCTGAAGAAGCTTCTGGCTCTTTTTTCAGCCAAGTTGATTTTCAAAGCCTGGCAACATATGCTCACACTTGCAGTTTCAGCTGTGTCTGTACATCTAATGCATTTTGTCTGCCTGAGCAGGAAATTCACTGTATGCTGGTCAAATATGAGCAAATGTAGTATTGTATTGTCTCTCCTGTGCTGGTTGTCAGTCCTACTTCTCTCTTTAGCACAAACTGCCTATGTATAAGATACAGAAGAGTAAGCATTACAGTAAGAGTATGTTGTACAAGTGAAAAAGACCTACCTTGTTCTTAAAAACATTTCAAGTTTCTGAGGCATTTTTTGTAAACCAATGTTTTTAAAAATCTAGAATCCACAGCCACCATGTGAGGCCACATAGGCTTCTTCAGCTTTTTTCTTATCTGAGGTTGTTGACCTCAGGAGAGGAGGAGAAGGTTACAGGGTCAAAGTCTTTTCCTCCTTGGAGCTTGCTGCTTGCTGGGAGAGGGTTGGCTGGAAAATAGATGTTTTAGAAAAAGGGTTGAGGGTCATGATTTTAATTCTGTTAGGGAACAGCTGGTTTGAGTTTCTTTCCACTTCTATCTTCCCTCCCTTCCTCACAAATCCATGGAGAGAGAAAAATTTGTTCAGGGGAAAGCAACACAAAAATAAAGGATTGCAGCATTTTCATCTTTAAAATAGATCATATTTGTTATAGGACTTCACATTAGGAGAAAGAAAAGGAAATTATTAAAATAATTTAAATCCATTATTGTTACAAGCATTGAATTGACATTGATCTAGAGTGTCAGAGGTTTATTTGCTTTCCTGCCAACAGTTAAAATGTTAATAGTAATGTTTTAATGGGTCTTTTTGTGGATAAACAATATGCATTGCATTTTTTAATTTAGTGATGGACAAAGCTAATTTTCAATGTATTGTGTTAGTTTGCAGACAAGCTGCTGAAGAAAGATGGTTTGATTTGGGTGTTTCTGTTCAGATTTTCTTCATCTTGGCATGCTGCTTTCATGCACTAAGACCAAAGAGAGAGGAGGAAGCTCACAACTCTCAAATGAATGGCAAACTAGGAACAGATTTTTCATCTGCACTCCTCTGAAACACTGGCCTCAGGCTGTGTTGGTGTGTGGCTCAACAGCAATCAGAGGTCATAATTTCATTGGCGGTTAGCATCAGGTTTAATTTTTCTAATATGTTACATTTACCAAAATGTCTGGTTTCAGTTACACTTATGCACTGACTGAATCAGCTTTGAGCAGCATGATGTTTTAAGGTACCTGAAAGAGTACAAGAACGTTTATGGAACACATATGCTAATTGTTTTTAACCACTTTCCTTTCTAAACACAAAAACGTGTTTTTGGAAAGCCATTTAACAGTAGTAGCTAATGACGGTGTGCATTTATTCTAAGAAACGAGCACAAGGAATAGGTAAAATAGTTGTTTTAACAAGACTGCCATCTACTGATTTCCACAATTAAAAATATCCCCGATTACTAGACTGTTCATAGATTTTTTAATAGCTTTGTTTTCAAGATTTGAAAAATCAAGAAAATTATTAAATCTTTCTGTCACCTTAGGAATGCGACCAGGTTCACATTGACGACGTGTCTTCGGACGACAATGGTCAAGATTTAAGGTACAAGAGAACTCATTAAGATAAAATTTGCTTTGCAAATTCCTTCCTGGGCAAGCGATGGGCTGCTGGAATGCGCACAGTAGCCTGCTCTCTTTTAACTGTCTTCTTTGCAACCCAGCCAAGTGAGTAGCTGGTGGTTCAGTGTAGCCTGTTGCCTCTTCTTAATCCGTGGTGTTTTTTTGTCTCTGCCTAGCACATACAACTTTGGGACAGACGGCTTTCCCGCTGCTGCCACCAGCGCCAATCTGTGCCTGGCGACCGGCGTGCGCGGAGGAGTGGACTGGATGCGGAAACTGGCCTTCCGCTACAGACGAGTAAAAGAAATATACAACACCTACAAAAACAACGTTGGAGGCAAGTGACTCTGGAGTACCTACCAAACACTGACTAGCGGTCCTAAATGGGAAGAACTGGTTTCTACTCCTTTTTATAACAGAGTAGTGTTTAGTGAGCTGTTCAGTTTGCAGTGTGCAGAAAATTGTCTGAGCTAGTGAAAGCAAAGGAAAATGACAGAGCACTACTTAATACCAGTGCAGACATGCCCTTGTCTACTCCACAGGTCTGCTTGGTCCAGCAAAAAGAGAGGCTTGGTTACAACTAAGAGCAGAAATCGAAGCTTTGACAGATTCTTGGTTAACACTTGCACTGAAAGCACTCACCCTCATTCATTCGAGGTGAGTATTAAGAGTATGAAGGAAGCTCTAGGGTGTCTGATGATCTGGAAGAAGCTGTCTGGTGTGGTGGGAAAAATGCTGAAGCTGGAGGACCCTATCCTCATTCCTTATTCTGATCTAACCATCATTCTGCTCTAACCATGCACACCTTACTCCTTGGTACAGTGGTTAAAAAGAGATGTTCTTTTTATGTGGCAATAATAATATTGAGGGGTTCTGATGACAGGGGCAAGATTTTCCTGCTATTGTTTTGGTTTGGATTTTTTCTGTTTTGCTTTGTTAAAAATGGATATTTGCATTTTCTCTTCCATAGGACAAACTGTGTGAACATTCTCGTAACAACTACTCAGCTAATTCCAGCTCTGGCAAAAGTCTTGTTGTATGGACTAGGGGTTGTATTTCCCATAGAGAATATTTACAGTGCAACTAAAATAGGTGAGCTATTTTCATCATGTTGTGATACATTTAAAGATGTATTTCTAAAAAGAAAAGGTACTGTAGTCTATATTTAATTATAACTTGCTTTACTGTAGCAAATACAGATTAGTAACACCTGATCCTCATGAAACATTGCTAAAACATCCTAAAAGTGCTTTTCAGAAATGTGATGGTCCAGCACAGGAAGCTCTGGAAGCTCTGTATATCTCTATTGACAGTGGAACAGTTTCTGTTAGGAAGAAATGTAGTTCCTTTTTTTTCATCATTTCTCAAACTGTGGGGCTGTGTAGCAGTTGAGAAGGGTTTTTAATAGGCGGTAAGTACAGAACTGGACTCTCCCTGGAGTAGCAGTAGGAGAAATTCTGTAAAGGTAAGCCCTGGCTTTATTTGTTTTCCTGGGCTCTGGAGGAAATTTTGGTAAAATATTCACCAGAAGCAAGAATATTTTGCTGCAGAATGTAATTATTAAGTTTCTTCATACTGACTGTAATAAGCTTCAGTCAGGCAAATGTTTATTTCTGTTTTCTGCTTCAGTATAAAAGATATTATTCTGAGTATGTAGAAGTACCCCAGACCAGACGGCAATATTTTTTAATGTGATTATGACATACCTGTTCTGTCTCAGATTCCCTCATAATTGTGGGCTACACAAACACATTTTTCCTGTGCTCTTAAGTATCTGTAATACAGCAAGCTCAAATGGTTAAGAAATAATTGTGGGATATTTTTGATTTTTTTTTTAAACAAGACAAAACAAAACTTGGTTTGGAGTTTTACACAGAAATTTGAAAATATTCCCATAAAATACTTAAAACTGTTTCCTGAATATTAAAGTTATAGTGCCCTCTGTCAAAACTTTATAGTAAATTATAACTTTGAAATATAATAATTTAAATGCACATTTTAATTAAAACATATTTTAATAAGTCTTCACTTGTGCCTTCACATACATGGGATAGAAGGGTGTTTTTGGAAAAATGTGTTCTGTCACTGGCTGTCACAGAAAACCATGTGATTTTTGTAACATTACATGATTCATAATGTTCAAACACTGTTTCAACTTAGTGTTGGAGGTTTCTTATGCCTGGTGCCACTTTTAAATGGTATCATTGAGTAGTTTGGCTTCTGTAATGGCTAGAAAACTTCATTTAATTTTCAGCCTACTTTTTCTTATGTTTTTATTATTCTTCAGCTGAAATTACTATTTTTTTAAAGCGCAATTTTTCCCATTCATTGCTGTAGACACACAGGTTCGCATGTCCCATGGCCAGACTAAAGTGACCTTTCAGAATGGGGACATTTGAGAAAACTCAGCTTTAAGCATTTGCTTTCTTTCTGTCTTCTCAGTACTGTACCTGAAGCTTCCCAGTATGGGTACAAATTGAAAGAGAGCAAAATTAGGTTAGCTGTTAGGAAGAAATCCTTTACTGTAAGGGTGGTGAGAGACTGAAAGAGGTTGCCCAGGGAGGTTGTGGATGCCCCAACCCTGGCAGTGTTAAAGGCCAGATTGGGTAAGGCCTTGGATAATCTGTTATAGTGGTAGTGTCCCTGCACATACCAGGGTGAGTTGGACTAGATGATTTTTAAGGTCCCTTCCAACCCTTAACATTTCTGTGATTCTGTGGTACTTGTGCATAGGGCTGGAGCACTGAGATCATTTCCCTAGGTGTGTGCAGGGGAGGAATGACCCATATGAATGGATCCCAGTGCAGGATCAAGGACATAGCCCATGTATTGGATTACAGGCATTTAAATCGAAATTTTTGGGTGACCTTCTGAGTCAGGGTACTACTGTTTTAGGAGCTGTGATTAATCATGTCACAGGTTTTGGAGAAAAAGCTAGAATTTCAACTCAGCTTCAATCAATTTACTTAAGTCAGGCTACTGGTCAAAAACAAATGGTAGATCATTCTCCTGGTGGTAAAATTCCCCACAAAACCTGTGTCATATTAGGAAATGAGATGAGAAAGGTCATATTGTGGACCTCTACTATGCTGTCTATGCTGCAATCAGCTTGGATACACCATCCTGAGGGACTAACTCTTTTCATCTTGTAGCTCTCCTTAAGAATTCCAAGGGTTGGGGAGATCCAGGCTAAAAAGTTATTTATTTGGTGACATCCCATAACCACCTACCCTGAATAGCCTGATCTTTTTCTTTCAGGAAAGGAAAGTTGTTTTGAGCGAATAATTCAAAGATTTGGAAGAAAAGTGGTGTATGTTGTTATAGGGGATGGCGTCGAAGAAGAACAAGGCGCAAAAAAGGTAATGACCTTTTGGTGAGGGTTGGTTTCAAGGGTCTGGAAAATTGTCTTTTCCTCAACATGGGACATCATGCATTGACATTTAGGTTGGATATCTTTGCCTTGTAAAAACTGTGTTGACCATGTCTAGTAGAAAGCTGGGTAAGACTATAGATAATGATTTGCCCTGCTGTTCTCCAAAAGACACATTAAACTATGTATGTTTGATGTATTTCAAAAAGGGGCCAGAAAATGGGCCCTGTTTTTTGTGCCAAGAAATAATAGTTCTGTTTTCCTTGGCAACCCAAAATACCACATAGGATGTTATGAATGTAAGCAAAATATGATGATTCTTAGTGATCAAAGGCAGTGTGCTGTTTGACTGTATGAAATACGTATATGTCACACCTTAAAAAGACATGTAGGACTGGAGGAGGTATACAGGAATTTCCATTTTCTTGTGTGTCTATAATTTGGATTCTTCATTCAGACAACAACTCATGGCTTGGCATGCATTCATAATCTCAGATAACTGAGCAGAGGATACTATATTTGACTGTCTTTTTTTTTTTTTTTTTTTTTTTTTTTTTTTTTTTTTCCCAATGTGATTTTGTGATTTAAGCTGTATAAAAAGCAACACTTCCCATTCACAAATAATAGGCATTATTTCTAGCCTTGCTGGAAAAACTACCCAAGGTAGCCTGCAGATACACACTCTGCTTGGAGGAATGAGGCATAACCCTGGCTATCTGAATAATGGGAGAAAGAGCAGGAAAATGGGCATTTTTGTTCTCTCTTCCTTTCACAGATAAATTGCTTTTACACAGCTGCTTTTTCACCACAGAACTCTCTGTGATACTTCTATCTCTTTCCACTGTGACTTTCTAAATTGGAGAAGTGAAACTAATTAGTCCACATGGCGTTTTAACAGCCATTGACTGGTTTTGCTTCATGAAATCTGGGTTTTGTGCCCCTGAAGCCTTGCGGGTAGGTTCCCGGCTCGTCCCAGCACTTTGCAGAGTCTCAGTTTCATATATCCCTTTGGCGGACTGACGGGAACAGTTTGCTCCTTTCTCCTTCAGAAATGCCTTTCATCTTTGCAGAGAAATGTTTTCCCGCTGCAAATGATTACATTTTAAAAGCTGTATTTAAGATCAGGGGGGAAAAAATTCCTTCTCTTTGTTCCTTTTCTGTTGCTTGGTGAAATAGTGTTGTATATGATAATGGCAGGAGTAGTCCTTTTGGTAACATTATCTATTCAAATGCTTTTTTCAACAGGAAACATGATTCAGAAAAGCATAGGAGAAAGCCTTTCCAGTTGCTAAGAGAAGTAGCAGTATAGAAAGTTCTTTTGTGCAGTTACTTGTATGTATTCTTTCTTGATGGAAGGAATTTTCAGGTTTGAAAGCATGTTAGGTGCTCTGGATTAAATTATCTGCTGCAGCGATGCCAGGGAAATCAATAAGTAGACCAGCAGCCCTGCCTTTCTGCATAAACTATCAATTTGATTTAGGAAAATGCTTCTGTGATTCTTGTCCTGCTTCTTACTCCACCAAATAAGAAATCACCATTTCACACTGTGAATGCAGGATTTGCCTTTTTAGTTTTCTTCCTTCACATCCTGCAAGAGCAGAAACCTTCTCTGGAGAGCACACAAACGAAACAGAAGATTTGCCTCCACAAAGCTACCCAAAGCATCTTAATCCAGAGTGGCATAACTGTCCTGTGATGTACTCCATTGTCATGCTTATCTCCTGAATCTTGAGAGTTGGTTCCTTCTGGCCTTGCTTCCCGTCAGCATGTCAGGTTTTGTGGTATTCTCCAGAGGAGGGACAGGTCTTCTGTCACCCCTTTGCACAGCCCTTTTCTGTAGGGCTTTGGCCTGTGGTGAACTCATTAGTGTATGTGTGTTTCTTTACACTACTTCAACAGTGCACCCTTCTTTAGATAGCACTTCACTGTTTATGTGTAGACTGTAATGAGTCTTTTCAAGTGAACCTATAAATTCCAGCCTATTTAATTAGAGATTTTTTTTTATTCTGTGTTCATTCTGTGGATTAAAAAAAAAAAAAAAAAAAGTTGAACTACCAGCTTAGGAGGTAAGAAAGTTAAGGTTTATTATTAAAAAGGATTTACCGATCATTTATAAATTCCTTCATCATAAAACAAGATTTTCATGTATGTCCTTCATTCATGGAAAATCTTGAGTCAATACAGCAGTAGGAAAATAAAGGACAAATTTAAAATATTTTTATTATTGTCATTAGTATAAAATTTCAATAATAGAAACTTTTTAATGCCACTTTGCTATATTGAGATCATTGTTTTATTGAGAAACATTTTTAGGATAAACAGCTTGTTCATAAAATGCCTCTTTTGGTTGATGTAAGTAAATGTAATACACTGAGGAAACTGCACACTTGTATTTCTGGTAGTGCTAGTTGAACTATAATATTGACACCTTTGTTTAGCTGTCACTTCCAGCAAAATATTTGATGAGACAATTAAAACTCTCAGGACGTTTGCACTGTGGATTGAGAAATAATCATACTCTTCTGGATCAGTGCAGCAACCAGGGAGCTTGGCTGTAACAGCAGGGGTCACACAAAGGTTGCTACCTTCATATCAGCTTCCCCAGGAAAAGAGGGAGAGGAGAGCAGAGAGAAGCCAGTGTGAAAGTCCAAAGGCACCAGTGTCGGTGCTGTGTGGGTCAGAGCCACCATCTGCGAGTGCCACTGCAGTGACACAGCTGTCCTCAGTGTAAGGTTCTGGGGCTTTCTGCCAGAGACTCCATTGTCTCAGCACTTTGCTTTGCTTTGCTTTGTGTTTTGGTTTTGGAGGTTGTTTTGGGGTTTTTTTGTTTGTTTTGTTGTGGTTTACTGTGTTTTGTTTTGTGCTCATCTTTTGCCTTTGCTTTTGGAGACACATCTGGGAAATCCTAATAAGACAGAAAAACCCAACTCCTGAGTTTTTCTGCTTAGGAGGATTCTCCAAAGGATTTCTAATTTGTGAGAAGAGACAAAGGCTCCTCTGCACTGAGGAGCTGGATTTTACATCAGCTGATTCGAGAGAGCCTAGGCAAATGGGCTTCTCCCTTTGTCTCCAAAATGGTCATGCTGCCTTGGAGGAAAAATCATAAATCTTTGTGGAGCAATAAATAGAATATAAATGGGTATCCAATATGCCACTGCTTTTAAGCTCACAGTCACACTGTGCTGGTCAGGTTTGGGGTAGGAAGTAAAGACGGCTGCTTAGCAAATCTGGCAGGAATACAAAAAAAATACTGTGAACGATGACAAAAACTGATGAGTTTTCTATTCAAATCCATCACAAATCTCAGGAGTAAGTTTTATGTATAAATTTGTATTCATTTAAGGGAGCGAGGATAGAGGATAGTCTACACTTTTTGCTGTTGCTATCAAAAAAATGGATTTGTTTTGCATGTGTATTAATAGCAACACTCTATTTTGTAGAGTAAAACAGCTGAAGCTTTGTACATTTAGTAGGTACATGCTGAAAATAAAATTGCTTCTATTTCAGAAATAAAATAGCTTAATATCTTAGGTTATTTAATAATACTCTAATTATTAGGCTTACTAAATTTGTGTTTTCTTTTTTATGTTTTTTACTTCATAACCAAAATTTGGCCACCATATTTAATTTCAAAATGTCATCAAAATCAAATCATTTAAAAGTTCATAGATGCTAAGTGTCATCTACCAAACAATTCATGGTTTTTAAAAGAGGAAAGCTTCATATTTACTTGGAAGACGTTGAAATAGTAGAATTAGAGTTCCATTAGATACTAATGCATCCAGATTCACCACCTATTTATTAGTGGTTAACATTTGTCATCCATTCTACCGCAGCAGCAAATGCGAGATTAGCATTTCTTGCTTGGCTCAGAATAGAAGCGTTCTGCATGATGTGTGTGCTAAGTGTTGGCAGGGATGGCTTTTTAAAGGCAATATTTATTACATATATATATACAAAAGATCTCTTGCTGTCTCAAATGATCTCAAGTCATTTGATAAGAGAAAATATTCTTCCATCTCATGGGTGTGTTGCCCCTTTTGACATGGCTGAATAGTTTTGAATCAACAGTGCATGTTAATACAGGAATAATATATAAGGTTTTGTGTGATAATGTTGTTAAAGATTTTAGTTTCATATAGTCATTTATTATCTTAGGGTGAAAATTAGTGTACATGCCTCATGAAAACACATGCATATATATGAGGACATATGTGTGAGGCTCTATATATACACACAAACATATACAGATATATATAGATCTGTATCAGGTTTGTTTCCTCTCCACACAGCTCTGAAGGCTGTACTGTAGGGTCAGACTGATAGAAATCTGAATTGGCCACGTTCAGCTGTGCCCAGGGCATCAGTGCAGATTCTAGCCCCATGCAGCCACCATAGCCCTGGCATGCTTTATTTCTTGAGTGTGTGCAGCTGGCCTTTAGACCTACATGAAGGATAACTGAAAACAGTTGTAATCCTGAGATTTACACCACCTCTTTTCTTTCATGAGACCCCCTATTTTCATTCCACACTTCACTGCTGTAGCTGCATGGAGTAAATATAGGTATACTCCTTTCACAGACAGACACAAAAAAGCAGAGGACACAACTGAATTTGAGATAGAAGTATATACTCAAAATAATGACTGCTTACAGTTTTGGTTTAAAATCTGACCATCAACAGCTGACCCATAAACAGGGTAATCCAAAACTCGATATTGTACATGGGCATCTAGCATGAGGTGCTGTAATTTGATTTAGCAGAAGTTAAACCTTCTGTTAAATCAATCAAAGTCTTTAACTGCTCTGTCTGCCTGGTGTGTGTATGCTCTGTGATGCTGAGGTTGTTACCAGGGAAGCAGTACAAAGCTGGAGCTGCATGAAGTGGGAGCTGGAAGCCAAGAATTTATTCCTATAATTCTCTCTATTCATTGGTCTGCTGTGTGACCTTGGAGGGCATCCATGTCATTGACTCTTGGCTTCTGCAGAGACACTTTGCAAATGCAGGTGAGCACCAAACTCTGCCACAGCACATCATAGGTGTGCTATTTACACCTCCCTGCCCCATGGCTAAAGCGGACCTGCTGCCAAGCTGACTAAGAGGAGGAACAGGGAGCTATGGCTGGCTCTCAGGGAGAGCAGCTGTGTCCCACCTGGCAGGGGTTTGAGAGAGAAGAGGGAAGCGGCAACTCCACAAGAAAAGGAGGCAGCACTGCTGAGCATCGCCGACCTGTGCAGTCATCTGGCAAACACAGAACCATAGGTGTAGTACCCCTATGAGATATTTCAAATTCTGCCAGAAAGATCTTGTGGCCTAAGTTAGAGATAGGTGCATGGAAGCTTTTGCCAAGTCCAGAGAATGGCATGACTAGTGATTTTTATTTCATATTGCTCTTGCTGGTTCATTTCCTGAACATGATGCAAGAAATTCATCTTTAGGAAACCTGTGAGTTGGAAAGCAGCAGTGTCTGGCCTGACAGAGCACAGAGGGTTGGCTGCCTATATAATGTAACAGGGAAGACCCTGGGACGTGGAGTTGTAACTGAGTGAGCTAACTGCTTCTGCTTTCTGTAGCTGGTGGAGCATGGAGACAGTACGGTGGAAGTCCAGATTGAAGATGTAGGGGAAAAAAAAAAAAAGTCTTGTAGTGTTTGACATTTCCTTCTTAAGGAAAAGTTCCATCTATAAAATTGTTTTGGAAATATCATAAGCAATTTTTTTTCAAAAATAACCTCTATTGTCTCTTAATTTTGTTTGTTTTGTTCTCTCCGTTGTCAGCCATCACTCATGAATTTATCTTCAAGCTGAGATTCAGTCAGGTGTTTCTCAAGACTTTCTAATACTCTAGAGCAAAGCAAAGCAGAACACAAACTGTTACAATGGTGTTTTCTTGGGGGTCATTTTGTTTTCTTCCTGAAGAAATTCCTTTGCCTTGGAAGCAAGACAAACTCTGAACGTGGGCATATGCTGATGCATCCATGTTGTGTCTTTATTCAGATCAGGAGTGTCATATCAAAGAGGATGTGATAAGGCTGAGTTTAAGGTGTTTGCCTTTTGAGACAAGTATAGAAATTACAGTAAACGTGCAGTTGGAAGGAGTGAGTTTAACATTGTTTTCAAAATTTTTCTCTAACTTAAAATTTGAGAAGATCAGAATGAAAAAAGGAGAGCAGAATACAAGTGACAGAGGAGATGGAGTTTTGCTACTGATTTCAGTGGAATTAGGAATTTGCTCAGGAGCTGCTGAAGTAGGATGATGAAAGCCTCTTTGAGAAGACATAGATAAAATGCTTGGGGAACTTAGAAGCTAATGTGATAATAAATTGCTTGTGGTTTGCCTCCTAAGGATGCCAGGACACAAACTAACCCAATGAAAAGGTGAACACAATTATGTTAGCCTCCAGAATACTGTTGAATTGAAACTATTTTCCCATTGGATTTACAGAATCATTTCCTGACAAAAGCTGATGGTTATGTTTCTTTTTTTTTTTTTTTTTTTAATTTACTCAGAAGTTCTTGTTGACATTATAATCCCTAGTTTCAAGTATAAAGGTAGTTCGTAATCAGATTTTTACCCTTCATGAATGAGGTAATCTGTGCTTTTTCTTGGAATTTGTGTTTTTGGTTTATCCAGGTTCTTTGCAAAAGTATTTGTGCTCCAGACAGATTTTATTACAACTAATAGGAAAAAAATATGATTTTATTTTAATGTCCCATATGGAAAAGATGTTTTAAGATCAGTGTTAGCAATAACCAATGTTATACAAGCAACTGGGATAAAAATCTTTTCAAAGTGATGTGAGCAACACACGAGTTATTCTGAATCACCATTTCTCTGTTCTTAACTCATCTGCCAGGATGTTTTCTAAAAGGAGCAAACACATTCTGATAGTAAACAACACTTTTGCTTTATTTTCTTTCTGTTTCCTTCCTCAAACTACCCACATGCTTGGTTTGTTTTTTTCCAGAAATAATATTTTCTTCTGCAGTGTTCTGAAATCTGTTTTTCATATAAAGAGATCAGAAGCCCCTCCCTCCCTTATGATCTTCTGATGTGTTTGCTGTAGTTCCTGTTGTAAATAGATTTGCTGTTATTGCGAATTTATGTTTAGGGGGTAGGTCAGAGAAACCAGACATAAACACGAGGGACTCCAGGTTTTAAGAGCTCTTTTTCTCTCCTGCAAGTGTTCTCTTATCCCTGTAAAAGACAAAGGGCGGGTCTAAATACCAGAATGCTTGGGGTTATTTTTACATGTTGTCTGTGCTGTTCACAGCATGCTATGCCATTTTGGAGGATCTCGAGCCACTCTGACCTTATGGCCCTTCACCATGCCTTGGAACTGGAGTACTTGTAGCAGCTTAGCAGCACTTTCAAACCTCAGAGCCTCCTTCTGCCCGTGGATGAGATGCCTGTGTCTTGTGTCAGCATTGGACTACAGAACTTAGTGATTTCAACATGTTGACGTACAGCTGCAATCGGTCTTAACCCTTGCCCTTTCAGTAAATGGAGGAGCATGTCTTTTTCTTCAGAACAGCTGTTGGCTCCGGTACTGCGAGTCCAATGAAAATAAGCCATGCGAGTGTTTGAACAACTCATCTTTACCGTGTTTGCTACCAAAAAGAAACAGAGAAGAAAAAATTAAACGGGAAAAAAAGAAAAAAAAAAAAAATAAATAAAAGGGAATAAGAGGTTCATACCTGTGAAGAAAAGAAAAAGGACCTGCAAATGCTTTGTAGCTTTTAGCCTCTTCAATGTGACACACACAATTTCTTCAACACAGCAAACTTGATTGCACAATGAAGACTGAGATTTTACAAAATACCAGTGGAGTAATTTTCTTATAAAGAAGGTTTACGTTTTGGTTTCTCATACCCAGGGTACTCTGTACATCTTTACTTATTTATGAACAGACTATATTTTGACATCATATAACTGAGGATATGTATAATAGGATTAAAGGCTATTATAAGCCTTTGCCTTATGATACAGCAACTACTTTTGGTTTTAGCACATTACAGAGTAGTTTAAAATATGTCTAATTTAAACTAATAGGTACATCACTGAGACAATCATGTACAGGAAGAATTTTTTGTGTAAATTTGTAATAATGAATGATTCTTTTACATATTGTTAAGGTAAATACTATTGAAAGATAGTAATGCCTTGTTGGTGAAGAATGAGGCCACATGTGCACAAATTTGTGCAGTGCCTTATCAGTGTGTTGGATATAAATATGTAGATAATGGATTTTTTTAGATAAATTTGTCAAGACCAAAAGCATGGATGTCAAGTGTCAATAGGAATTGGGTTTTGTTCTCAGCTGTTTCTCTGCCATTTTCTTGTCTCACCCACTCTGATTATGAAAAGATTGATTCTGTTTATCCCCCCCAGTCAAAGCAAATACAGATAAAACCTAAGTGAAGAGGAGGCCTTTATTGTAATTTTTTTTCCTCTTTTAAAGTTCACATATTGACTCTTTTTTAGAGTATTAAAAATAATTAGGAGAGTCATTCCATAAAAAAGTAGAGAAAGAAGACAAATATATTTTAAGATGTAACTTGAACTGGAACCTTGGTACTGAATAGCTTTTTTCTCATCCAAAAATGAAGGAAGCTATCATCACTAATATTTTTAGAAATTAGAAGTGGGAATATTTTGGAGAAATTAAACAAGAATGCTCATATACATTTAAGATTTTTTTAATCCTCTTCCACCAGGAGTCAGATTTTCCTAAGATATAACATCCATTGCCGGCAATGGAAATGCTGAAATGGTTATCACCAAGGAGTTAAAATTTGCTTTTGTCTGTACTAACTTAAATGACAAACCTAGACTGTGTCTGTCTGTAACATGTGACTTTTCTGATCTTGAAGGCTGTGAGCTACTTGGTTAAATAAACTGTTAGTCTGATTTTTGGCCTGAATTGTACCAATTCCCTTTGCCCAGTTATCTTATTAAAAAGAAGCCTCGCCTTTGTTGGTTAATTTTCTGTTTTTTCTTCTTTCATTAAAAAAAAACCCACCAGCCTCGAAACAGCTACCTGCAAAGCTACAAAGCTCCAATGTAGCTACAAATCAACACCCTTCTCTATTGGAGGAATCACAATGCTGCTAGAATAAAGTATTTGTGGCTTGCTTTAGTACCAACAAAGAGGTTTTTATCTTACCAAGACTTGCACGTGTGCTTTACTTGACCCAATATGAGTGCTGCAACTTATGCAGTACTCACATATGTACATAAAGCACATTGTGGATAGTTTTTAGAATTGAGACTATAATTAGCCTTTTTTTTTCATCAGGCAAAGTAGACAGTGAAGGGGGGGATTGGTTGTCTTTTTTTTTCTTTGGCTCTTTTCAATTTTTAGTCACTCGTAGACCGAAAAAAAACCTAAGTTTATCTGGGCCTTATTGTACAAAAAGTGTGTTGTGTCCACAATTGTGTACAGAATTTTTCTTCATTAATTTTGTTTTAAATTAATAAAATTGATTTGTGAACATATTAACAATTGTCTTGTATGCAAGTCTGTGATATTTCAGCCCTCTGGGTTGGGTATTAGGAGACATCTACCATCTCTTTGCTGTCCCAAGACACAGAAGTTGTTCACCTTCTGGTGCCCAGCTGAGATGCTAAATAGGTTAAAGAATACTTGCATTTAGTTTACAGAAGGCTCAGTTAGATGAGCAGCAGTTGTTTTGCTTATCAGCAGCAGCTAGAGACGGTCAGTGCAGAATAAAGATGTGGTTTCCTGGAAAAGTGCCTCTAAGTGACTCCCACCAAATGCCTGAACTTCATGGTGCCTCTGTCATCCAAAGCAATCCATGTGCTGAATGGATGAGTCTGCCATTCAGACCTCTCAGTGAGGGCTGCAAGTCCCATCCTCTGAGGTTTTACAGGCCTGAACATCTGGGAATTCAGGACTGGCATTTAACTTTTCCAGGCATGGATCAGGGCTCCCCTTTAAACTGGGGAGAGTGTCAGTGACCACTATTTTATAGCAGATGCTTTGTTGTACACACATGGTCTGGTGAAGATCCCTCTTTGCTCCTCTGCCCATCAGTGAGAGCCTTGACTGCCATCTGGTTATTCCTTACTCTCACTTTCTGGTCTAGTGAGTCCTAACAAATGGAAGCAAAACCAAGACCAGTCAAGGGCCAGCTTCTGCCTACTTCACACCACAATGGAAGTTGCCTGCTCAGAGTTGAACTGTGTGTTTTCAGCAACAGCATCAATGATGCTGGAAATTAGTCTGATGAAGTAAGCACTTGAATGCCCCCTAAAGTCACTGTCTTTCTTTCTGAGCAACTAAATATTCAGAAAAATAATTAATTTTTAAGGAGCATCATATGGAAACCCTTCTTAATTCAAAATCTTGTAAGAAGGCAAGGAGTCCCATAGAGTGAAGGAGATCATGTAGGCAGCTCATAGACTGGGGGTCTGCTTTTTGAAACATGTCAGTACTGCTTGAAGTTTCCATTTCTTAGATGCTTACTGATGAAAATGTTCAACTATAATTGTTTTCATTCTAAGAATAACACACATGTAACTTTGAGGTAGTGCTGAGAAAGTGAAATTAAAAATAGTAATTATTTTTATTTATGTTCTTCATGACTGGAATGCATGTTCAGTGAGTGGTACCTTTCTCTCCAAAATGCTTGCAATGCAAGCCAATAAAATATTGTTAGAAATTATTTTTTGCCTTTTCCTTCAGTTTTCTGCTTCTCACTGTGTTGAATTCTGCCCTGCAACATGAGTAGAGGGTGGATATCAAGAAACATGTTTCTTTGTGTCATATGCCAAGGGAGAGGCACAGGCCTGTCCCAGTCTTCCTGTTCTTTGTCAATGGCAAGGCTGCACAGCTGTCACTTTTGCCATTCTCTGTTTAGCCAGGGGCTGGCTCTACCAAAACTGTCTAGCTGTCTTGGGACAGGGCTAGAAAAAAAAGGGAAAATCCAGGGGGAAACAGTTATCTCCCAAGTGGGAAAAAAACGTAGAGAAGAGGTTTAGGGGTTACAAGGCTGCAACTGCAAAGAGGGTCTGCAAGTAACCAGGAAGGATCACTCAGTACTCCTAGATGGGCCCCCAGCAGCTGCTCAGGATTACACCCAGGAATTCAATGGGACAAGGGACCGGTGAGAGATCTCTTGGCTACCCTATCCCACTGACTTCATGGTGTGGATGGCAGGTTGGCCACAGCATGGTGGACAAGAGCACATAACTCAGTATGGGCCTCAGGGGGATGGTGTAAATCGAGGAGGGACTGGTTGCCTTCCCTATTCTGGCTCCTCCTGAAACCCTTGCCCTGTCCCCATTACCTCTGTACAGCTGGCATGCACCTTCATGTGCCAGAAAGGACACATCAAAGATGGAAATCTCTGGAGTACATGTCCTGAATTCCCGCCACAGCCTATAAACTTGTGAATTTCTCTGTACTATATATGTGCATATATACACACACATACATACATACACATACATATATATGCATATATATAGATATATAGCTAGATGCACAAATATAGATAGACATATTTGTTGCCAAGCTTTGTTATGATAGCAAAATTAAAACAGGGTATTATTGAACCTGTTGCCTGAGTGACTTTATGCAATAGAAAATGCTCCTTACTCTCGTTCTCCAGCTATGAAATATAAAGTTCTTACATTTGACTACTCAAATCATCCATCTTTGTAACTGTCAGCATTTCAGTGTGTGAGTATAAATAAACTTTCACCAGTTCTGATACACCAGGGAAGTTTTTGGTTATTTTTTACAAATATCCTATATTGCCATTTCTGGTTTTTAAGTGGCTGTTTGTTCCTACTAGTGGTAACAGAATAACAGCAGAAGAAAAACAAAATATTTGGAGCTATCTAAAGCCAATTGCAGCTATGCCAGCTCTCATGGAAGCTACATGACATTGCCAGCTAACATGGGAGTCAGAGGTAGGTACAAGTATGCTATTAGCAATCTGCCCTTTCCATCGCTTCACCAGCGCTGGCAGTGTTATGGCTGGGAAAAGGTATTTGTGGGTTGGGTTTTGTTTCTCACCCTCACTTAAAAATGTTTTGCATGGACTGCTCTCTACTGTTTCCTTAAGGGCTGGCCTTTGATACTGTGCTATTTCCAGTCTTATGCACAAGTGCATTGTTTTCTAAAGTGGGAGTTGAATCATTTGCAGAGGAAGCCCCAGTATGCTTCATTATATTCGTTACCAAGTCATGTCAAATTTGACATGGAAGTGAACTGAAATCTAGATACCACATTAAGTTTAATAGCTGAGACTGCAGTGATAGGCAGTATGATGCAGAGAAGTTAAAAAGTAGAAATAAAAAGACAAAACATAAACTGATTTGAAAAATGTAGGATAATAAATCTGGGAGAAAATAATGCAAAACAAGGAGTGAGGAAGAATGCTGAGTTGTCCAGAATGGAGAAAATTATGTTTAGGAAGGCAAATTAGTTTCTTGGTTCTGCCACAGATTAGGACTCAGGCTCAGAAAAGCTAAGTGTCACTAGTGTCACTGTGGCTGGCCACCTGCAGGACATCCAGGGCCTCAGCTGGTCATGCGGGGTCTCCATGGAGAGAAGTGAGAGCCTCAGTGAGGGGCTGCTAAAGCCAGCTACTGGCACCAGAACTAGGCACAATAATCCTGCCCTTACCAGGAGCTTGGCCACCACATCTTGCTCCCTAACTGATGGCTGGTTGCAGGACAGGAGGCTGCCCGTGCTGAGGAACATGGCAGGGGCTGTGCGTGCCCTGTGCGGCAGCCACTGTTCACCCTCTCTGCAGAAGCTTAGTGATTAGTGACCACTTGCACAGGATACAGGTGACTTTAAACCAAGTCTGTTGTCTGTTTTCAACCCTATCCAGAGCTATGTGGAAGGCTGCCTGTTGTTAATGCTCTTGGGGAGCTGGAGGAGTTCTGTGGGAGCGGAAGAAAAGAGAAGTGCAAATGTGCACAAGGATGATGTTTGCAGAGCAAAAACACTTTGCCTGTCTAGCTGCTTAATGCAAAGTACAGAAAGTCCTGGGAACTGGCACATAAATCAGGGCTCCTGTCTCTGAGGCATGTGCTCACACCACCATATCCAGTGATGTCCTTAGCTCTTCTTAGAAAAATCTGCTGGGTGGACTGAATACCTGTTTTCCTTCCTCTTGTGGTTTGAGTCAGCAGGTCACTAAGCCCCATGCAGCCACTCACTCAGTCTCCTCACAATTGGATGGGGGAGAGAACTGGAAGAATGAAAGCAAGGAAACTCACTGGTTGAGATGAAGAGCCAAAGCTGTGCACACAAGAAAAGCAGAACAAGGATTTAATTCACAGTTTCAAGAACAGGCAGGTATTCAGCCATTCCCAGGAAAGAAGGGCTCCATCACACATAATGGTGACTTGAGAAAACACCATCACTCCAAACATCCCTTTTCCCTCTTCATTACCCATCTTTATATGCTGAGTATGGTGCCATATGGTGTGAAATATCCCTTTGATCGGCTGTGGTCAGCTGTCCCAGCTGTGTCCCCTCCCAACTCCTTGCATACCCCCAGCTGCTTACTGGTGGAGTGGGTTGGAGTGAGGCACAGAAACGGCCTTGAGTCTGTGAAAACACTGTTTTGCAGTAACTAAAAGATACCTGAATTGCCAACAATGTTTTCAGCCTAAATCCAAAATACAGTCTCATACAAGCCACTGTGAAGAAAATTAACTCTATCCCAGCCAAAACCAGCAAAGCACCTCTCCAGAGTAAACAAGTGCAGTTCTCAGTACCAAGACAAGCAACTGAATAGAAACAAACCCATTACATTCCCCTTTACCTCAATAAATGCTATAATTCCAGAAGGGATTATTAACTTTGCATTAAATTCATGTTCCAACTCCTAAATCTATCTGGACAGTCATTATTTATATGTGACTCACTTAAAATTCAGTAGAGCATCTGTGTCATAGATACCAGAGGCTACTTACATGCCATTTGGTATTTGTCACTAATCTGGGGTCACAGGGGGTCAGCCCAGTGGTATTTCCACTACACACCAGGTAAATCTTCTCAGACTGCTCCTGATACTTTCTTATAAAATGAGAGTTTGAAGTTCAGTTTAAAGTATACAGATTTATACCTAGTAAGACCCTTCCTGGAGCCCTTTTATTTTAAGGCAGAAAGTTTTTAAAGGGGAGTTGGAACTAAAAAACAACCTTAAACTTAGTTCTCTAGATGACAAGGAAAGCTCAGCAAAATAAAATTAGGTTGGTTGCAACATCCCTTTTAAATGACAGTTACGGGGTGGGGAGGGGAAGTCAGTTCTTGTGAATGGTAGCATTCTTTTTGATATTCCTGTAGTCTACCTGAAATGCACCATTCTGTAATGTTTTTGTCCAGAATTTCTCAAATACTTGCTCTTGTGCCACCTGATTCCTCCTGCATTGCTTCAGTAGCTGTGGGAACCAGCAGATCTGAAGAGTCTGCTGATTGCCTTTGGACATTTCCCTGCAGAAGAACCAAACCATGCAATGGGTGTGCTGAGAAGGTAACAGAGCCAATGTTAGTACCTCTTGCGAGGGAAGGTGCCCTTGTTACTTTTGGCTTTTCTTGCTTAACACAGGCAACGGGTGTGTGTTAAATGACAGTTGAGAAATTCAGTTTCTGAACAATATTTTTTGTGATTTTCTTTCTTACAGATAAGCAGAATTGGAATTCCTTGAAGTCAAAGATTACATTTCTATCTAAACCTGAACAGAAGCTGTCTATTAAAAATTCTAGACTAAATTGGGTTGTGCATTGATTTCAATTAAAGTTATGGGCAGTGGTGCAGATTTGTAACTGTAGCAGACCCCTAAAGCTTACTGGCCTTTTTGCCTAATATTTGCTCTTTTTTTTTCCACTAGGAATAGGAGCAAGACAAACTTGATGAGTGCTATGGCAGCCTGAAGCCAGAGCTTTGACTGGAGACTTTTATTTAGCTCTTGAATCATGTTTTGCTTGGAAATGTGGTTTTGTGTTTATCCTCCTCCCTGCTGAGCAGTCCAAGTCTTGAGCTGGGACACTGGGTGATGAGAGAAGATACTGATCTCATGCTTCTCTTTTTTTCCTTGCCTTTTTTTTTTTTTCTTAAACATATTTTCTCCCACATTTGTCTGTGAAGAACTGACCTTTCATGAACTTCTTGCCATTTCAACTTCATCCTAATCCATGCCATGCCCTTCTCCATATTCCATGATACTCCAATGTTTTAAACATTGACATCTGAGACAGAAACTATTTAACACTTCCATAATAGTGTGTAATGCATTTCCTTTTCTTCTGAGATGGATAATACTGCACCTGAAATGTGGAGAAAGAGTTACAGTTTGGATACTAATATTTTCCACAGCCTTCTAATTACTCTTTCATCTGTACCAAATATAGACTGATGTTCAAACCTTTTGTAGGTCTCTGGCAGGATTTTGAATGGTTATGTTGTCTCTGGTCAGGTTTCTAAAACCATTCTAGTAATTTTGAAAACATGCTGGCAAAAGGAGTCTGTTCCACAAGGCACTTGGTTTAGTTCTTAGACAGTGGCTTTCTGGTGAATATTTGTGGTATCGTTCTAAAGTGTGGAAATACATGGGATTTCTAAACCCTCAGTTTCCTGGTGGGAATAATTCTGGACAGATGGTTTTACTATCCAGATGACAAACTAATTGCCAGCAATTTTGTAGAAATAAAAATCTTATTTGAAATTATGACCTAATTGTTATGTAAAAGAAGAATAGACCATTGTAAATGCTTCATTGTGCAACATGAATCTGAATATGAGCTAAGAATGGTGCCTTCAAATCAGTCTGTTAATTACACTTCCTTAGACTTGTGGGTTGACATTCTGTTCATTCAGAAGCCTAAAGTATAGGGAGATTTTGGCTCTCATAAATGGAAAAAAAATAATTTAATCCACTCCTTTCTAAATGGAAATGGAAAGTAGACCCCCTTCAAACACACTTTGAATCAAAATGAGAGACAGCTGCAGTTTGAGGTTAAATCCCATTATTTCCACAATTCAGTGGAGAGATTGAGATTTGGATTTTGGCATTGAGGTTTACTAATCCACCTAAATAACCAAATGAAATCACTTTTAATCTGCAAGAGGATAACAAAGAGAGAAAAGCTAAGTAAGATTAAGTATTTTTGTGGCAGAACTGGCACATGAACATGCTGAAACATATGTATCAAGCATTCCCTAGACCTCTAACCTGTGTGTTTTATTCCCTGCCACTTGGATTTCACTTCTAGCATGATTTGTGGTCAGTATCAGTGTGGATATGGGGAGCTCCCAAATGGACCCAGGGTCACCAGGTGTCCTGCCCACCCATCATCAGATGCTCTGTTTTGATTCTATGTTTATGCAGAAATCAGTATTTTAGCCACCCATCTGCTGCTTTTCTGTTACATCAGTCAGGTGACACCATGAATGGAGCACCAGAGCAGCAGCAGATTGCTCTGTGCCCATTTCACTCATTAACAGCCTCAACACCAGGCATGCAGGGCCTGGTCTGCCACAGCTGGGCTCAAGCTGGTCCACATACAGCCCTACTTCATGTATCTGCAGAGTCCATTCCTCAGCTCCACTCACCACAGTCTTTTGATATTATGTAATAGTAATTCCCTGTGTTCACAGTTGTAGTAATGCTGCAAGAACATGAAATGGCAGAGCTGCCTCTTGTTGTTATGGCATATTATCTCTTTTACACAGGCTGGATTTCTATTGATTAAATTTGAATCAAGTCAATGAGTCACATGTCAGGTCCTCATGTCTCATTCATTTTATATATTCACTTGAATGAGAATTTTCCTTTCCATGTTTTGTCTTCACGTTCAGTGACTCCCGAAGACAGTCTGGGTAAAATAAACAGAATATCGTGTACTTATATCTATGGATAGATAGAAGAAAGGCTTTGTTTGAAACTATTACAATACTTCTTAACAACAGCATGCAAAATTAAATCTGTCTGCAGATAAAATTCCAAGAAGAAACAACTGCATTGAGTTTATGAATAAAATTAATCATCAATTCTCCAAAACATAGATTGTGTGATGTTAGTGATATTGCCTATTAAAAAAAATAAACTATGCAGCCATAACAGTCAGACTCTAACCAACTCTGATATCCTTATATATTCTTATAAAACTACAGTGGTTTGTAGTTTTCCGTGCTTCAAAGAGGAAGGGAAACAAATAAAGTGAAAGACACTGCAATGATTTGAAACTACATAGCCAAAATCTGTGCAATCACTTTATTTATCCACCAGCACAGGTGTTCCATTCTGCCAGAACTCCCCAAATCTTCAAGTCTGTAGCATGGACAATAAATGTAAAAGAATCACATTTTAGTAACACTAATCAGGACAGCTGCAAAACACCAAGGACCAAAAAACAAAACAAAACAAAACAAAATAGGATAATGGTAAAAACCTCTGCCCACAGTTTTAACTTGTGGTGTCTGCTACTTTGCCATAGCATTTAGGCTTGCCAGATGCTGTGGGCATCAGTCTTCAAGCATTCTACTATTCCTTCATTTAAGAATAGTTGAGGATGCGTGGTGTATAACAACCGTCCTGGATCTTTAAAAATAAAAGGCTAGGCCAGGCCAGGCTAGGCTAAAAAGCAGGTTGAATGACATAACTGATGGAAAAACATCAATCATTACTTGTCTCGCAGAAACTAAAAGGCAGCAGTCTGGGAGAAAGGATCAGCCAGGCTAGGAGATGTTCTTTGGCTTAGAGAGCACGTTGCATGCTATGCCAGCGTCTGTGGTTCATTTCAGAGTGCATGTTAGCTGAAGCATCTTGTCATAATTTGGCTGGGGCTTAACCAATCCCCTGGAAAGGAGAGCAAGCAGTGCTCCATGGCAGGAGCAACCAAACTTATCTGATGGCAGCACAGCCATGTATGACCCTCCTCTGAACTGGGGATCTTCACTTATACCTCTGCTGCTCTTGCAGGGGCAGCTGAGCACCTGAGCTAAAATATTGAACCCTATGCAGAGTTGTACAGCATTGGCATCCCCTAGATGCTGCCTAGGAAAGTAAAGTATGAATATAGCCAGCAGAAAAAAAGCCCTTATCTTTATCAACTGTTGTTCTCCAATGCACCTCATGGAGATACATTTTCCAGTTTGAGCTGGTGTCTTGTGAGTCAACAGCAGTGTATTGGAAGGAGCGCAAGTACAGCTCCAGGGTCCAGGACAGCCAAGTTGTATCCTTTGATTTCCCCATGTCATGCTAGGTAAATGACTTATTGACTGTATCTGATGTCTCTTACCTCTTAGTACGGAAAACATCATACATGGACCAGTGTTGGGACAATGGGAGTATTACAGATGTGAGGTATTGTGCATTTCTCCAACATACAGAAAGGTCAAATGGTTTTGGTGATGTCCATACTTTATTGTATGTACATTTTCATTTTAGTTTGTAGAATTATTTCTATTTCAACACTTTTATTTTCTTTACTCCACACAGATCCCAGTGGGTCAAACAGACTTCTTGATGTTTTAGAGACAGTCCAGCTTCTCCCTCTCCTGCTGAATTACCCCTTTACAGGGTACCACTATGGCCCAACTCTGTCTTTCCAAATGATGTGTAGGGTGCAATAAGAGGTAGGGAACATGGTCATCCTTGGTGACAACACAACAAAAATATATGAAGATGACATTTCTTGTTCTCCCACCCCTCTAAATTCAAGGCTGATGGCTCTGCAGGGAAGGAGGAACCTCATCTTTTGCTGAATTTGGTAATATGTCTTAAGGAGAAAGCTTCCTACAAGAAAAGCTCCTAACTCCACTTCTGCTCCTGACCATGGCTCCCATGTTGGCTATTGTCAAGGTGTGTAACAGATAATTACAGTCCAGCACCCTTTCACATTTGAACTGGAATTGAATCCTGTGCCAGCTAAATGGTAAAGATGTTGTGAAAGGTTTACTTTTGTATGATGTGGGTGTGAGAGTGGGAGAAAGAAATACTTTTACAGAAAAAGCTGCTTCAAATCCAGTATTATTAGACCAGTTCTAATGCCACTTTTCTCTCTGCCTTATCAAATGGAATTCTCAGCTTTTCATAACCCTCTTTTTCTTCCTCCTTTTTTTAGGCCTGATAGGCTACCCAGTAATTGAGATGTCTGGACAAGGACAAGGATCAGGGGAGTCTATTTTGTTTTCCTCAGTGTCCGTTTTTTTCAAAATTGTGAGGATAAATGAAAGGAAGTCTTGACAATATGAGCATTTGATTAAACAGCTGTTAAAAAGAGTATGTGAACACTTTTCTCTGACGTTTGTCCTAAAATACATTTTCTAGCAAGTCAGCTACTTCTAAAGTTGTAAATGAGTCTTATGCATCTTAAATGCATCTCAACAAAAATTAGTGCTTGTCAGGTTCTCCTGAAAAAAAAAATTAATAGGAATTTATCCATTAAAGAAATGTGAACCTTTAAAGAGCTGTCAAGCACTGACAAGGACTACCATGAACTCCATGAACAAAAAGATTATCCCTTGTACCAGCTGATCTTCGTGTGTCCAAGGAGATTCCACACGTGGCAGGTTGACCCCAGCTGGATGCCAGGTCCCCACCAAACGTGCTCTATCCCTCCCCACCACAATGGGAGAGAGAAAATATTACAAAAGGTTCACGAGTTGAGATAAGGACAGGGAAAGCTTGATTACCATCATGGGCAAAACAGACACCACTTGTGGATATTAATTGACTTTATTACCAATCAGAATCAGAGCAGGATACTGAAAGGAAAAACAAATCTTAAAAATCTTCTCTCTACCACTCACTTCTTCCTGGGCTTTGCCTTCTCAAGATGGGGAACAGAGGTCACAGTTGGTTCATCACACGTTTCTGCTGCTGCTGCCCAGGGAGAGGAATCCTTTCCCTGTTCCAGAGTGGGGTCCCTCCCATAGGAGACAGTTCTCCATGAACTCCTCCAGCATGAGTCCATTCCACAGGTAACAGTTCTCCATCAACTCTTCCAATGTGGGTCCTTTCCCACAGGATGAAGTCCATAAAGAACAGGTTGCTACAGTGTGGGTCTTCCACAGGGTCACAAGTCCTACCAGGAAATTTTCTCCAGCATGGGTTCTTCTCTCCAAAGGTTTGCAAGTCACTGCCAGGACAGCTCCAGTGTGTGCCTCCCATGGTGTCACAGCCTTCTTTTGAGCAGCCAGCTGCTCTGGTGTGGGCTGCAGGGGAATATCTGATCCCCATGGATCTCCATGGGCTGCAGGGGCAGAGCAGCTTCACCATGGCCATCACCACGGGCTGCAGAGGAATCCCAGCTCTGTTCCTGGTGCACCTCCTCCCCCTCCTTCTGCACTGACCTTGGTGTCTGCAGAGCTGTTTCTCTCACATGCTCTCTCACTCCTTTCTTCCCTGAGCATAATTACATCTTCACAATATGTTTGTTCTTAAATGTGTTACTGCTGAGGCATTACCACCATCTCTGATTGACTCAGCTCAGGCCAGTGACACACCCATCCTTGAACCATCTGGCATTGGCTCTGCCAGATACTGGGGAACCTTCTGGCAGCTTGTCATGGAAGGCACTCCTGTAGCCCCCTCCCTACCTGACATGTAAACCCAATACACCACACAACAGCAGGATCTAAGGAAAAGATCTAGAAATCCTTCTCTCCCTTAATTTTGTTGTCACTATATTTGTGGGGGCACTACAGCCTGTGTTTTTAAGGAGGTTGGGATGACAATACCTGTCTCACTCAGGATGATGTCATTCCTGTCCTAATTTAGGACAATACAAAGAAGCTCACAGGTTATAAATTGCCAAGAGGAATATGTTCAGGCTGTGAGCCAAAAAGACTTTTTTTGGGGTTTTCTTTGCCTGTTGAAAGATAAATCGAGAGCAGAACTGGAATGTGGAAGAACCATTCTAGCTTTTCTGGAATATCTGGGTTGATTCAATTGCCTGGTGTCTATTCTGCCTGTGTAATTTCTAATCTTTTTGGTTTAAATCCTACTTTACATTTGATTTTTAAAAATTTGATATTCCATCAGTAACGGTGTATATTTTTTGTTGCCCACGTATTGTGAGTACAAATACTTTTGCTTGCAGTAGAACTTAATTCTACTGTTATCCATAGCTGTCAATTAGGGAAAACAAAACATCTCTTATGCCAGGTGATACTTTGCATTCCCATCTCCTCACCTGCTCCACATGCCTACAGTCCATGCCCCCACAGCTGCAGTAATGACACTCTTCTCCAAGCAAGCTCTCACCAATTCCAGGTGCTCCTTCCTTCTTTAAAAGCATTCCCAAACAGAAAGGGAGACTCTCCCGGTGTGTTGTTTGCAGCATACTAGGAATACATTTTTTGTTCTAGAAAGCATCTAGTCAAGAAAAATAATTTTAGCTATTTTCATTCATAATCACAAATTGCTGATTTTTAGGAGGAAAGCACATAAATCAAGTGGAAGTTGTTAAAAATGTTTTATTCTTATCAGCATAGAGTAAGAAACTTTGTGTTGTGATATTGACAGAACATGGCTTTCCTAGGTTAAAATACACATTTACCTCTGCTACTGGTTTAAAAATGCTTTAGGAATACACAAAGGATTTTTAAAAATAAAAGCAGGGTGCCTCAGGGAGTACCGCTAGTTTAAATAACACATGAAAGAATTTATGAGCCTTTTTTTATGAGGTGGTCAAAGCAAAGACCATCCAGCATGTAACATAAGACTGGCTAAAGAAGAAAGATTTCTCAAAACCACACTGGAGAATTAAGCATGAGTGGAATTTTATTTCAGTCTCTATTGCTTATTTAAATTAATGAGCTTTTCAGGTGCAGTCTAAATGATAATACAGATCAAGGTGAGTTTTGCCAGGGAGCTGGACTCTTGTTTATTATTCAAAGAATGCTACTGACTAATGTTGTAATCCCAAATAGACAATAGGTTTAGTGAAAGTAAATTTTTAAAGAGTTTCAAACACTTTGATGGGCACTGGAATTGCATTGACTCATTTATTAGAAATGGAGATTACTATTTCTGAATTGTCCCAGGTACATCCACAGTAGATCTGCCAGTATCTATCCAGTGTGTCCAACCACAGAAAAGTCCAGAATAAGGATTGCTGTCTCTTACTTAGTTGAGCAGTACCAGCTCAGTAGTTTCTGCTGCATTTTTTTAGTTACTGAGGTTTTTCCTACTGGAGGAAGAAGCTCTTGTCGATCCCCATGTCAAGAGATCACTTCCAGGTCTAATTCCTAAGACTGCCAAATCCTGGCCCATTTCCTGGAGCTCCTAGGGGAATTTTAAATCCTACAACACAAAACTGGTCTCACACTCATTCTAACTTTGGTTCCAAATCTTCTCTTTCTCTCCCTCCTATCTCCACACAGGCCTCAGAGCTAGAAGATTGCTTTCAGATACTTGTAATCCCAGGTATTTTCTGGTTACCAGACCAGGGTACCTACTGACCAAATGCACCAATATCAGTAAGATGAGCTTTACTCTTTGATTGTACCTCACAGTCCAGAGAAAATCCACTGACTTCATATTATTTGCTAATTCTGTGTTAGGCTTCATGGCAACTGTGCAAATATTTAAAGGATTTGCAGGAGGATGGGATGATGAGGGGGATTTTTAATAGACACTCATGTTTCTGCCTTCATGTATATATTTAGCTAATTCAGACAGTTACTTGAATTCACTTTTGCAATTACTATCCTAGTAAGTAGTGCAGAACTGAACAAAATTGATTACAATGGGACTATCCTTAACTTGTAAAAGTAAAACATGGACATAAACCTTCAATTTTTCCAGAAATTTTATCAGAAAGAAAATGAGAGCTTCTAGCATGCTACTTGTGTGCTTCTTTGTGAATAAGTTTGGAGAACTGATCTGGTTGCAAAATCAGTTAAAAATATTTTTGACCATATTTTGCTTAGGGTCTTTTAGGGGTGTTTGTTCTTTTTGTAACTGGGGAAATTTCTCTTAAGCTGGTATCACTGTTGTCCATTTTGTAACATCAAACCACAGCCTTCTACAGGAAATGTAAATAAATCCCAGTGGCATGGAATTTCAATAACTTTAAACCATTTTACACCTAAATGAGAGCATCTGTGGAAGGGATTAGCATGCTGTAATTTATGTGCAGTACTTCCCACCTTGAGCTGGTTTTCCCTTAACTTTCCCATGTGTCCCTAGGCAGATAAGCAAAGATGGAAAGAGGCTGGGCTGCACTGCTTCAGTCACTTCATGGAATGATTCCACAGATCTGAGTGTTTGAAAGTGATGCTGCACTTGATTTTGGTGTGGGAGCTTCAACAAGTGGACTCAGATCATGCACAGCAATGCTGCAGCTGAGTAGGTCTTTCAGTGATTTATCATTAGTGATGAGGACAATAGGTCTGTCTTGGTAACTACTGTGGCTGAAAAGCATGTTGCTGGCTATGCTATTGGAGATTAACAGCATCTCAAATTGAAACAGCTGCAGTCTCTCATTTGCTATCATTGTTCAATCTGTTTTATTGATTTTCATAGTGCATAAAATACACAAAATGTGCAGAAAATTTGATACCGAGTGAAAGAGTAATAGAGAGAGAAGATCATGCAGTGTGAGGAATGGCTACAGTGAAACAGGAAGACTGAAATGAGCTGGGCATGAATTCACTGGAGGAAGTGGACTAAGCTGCCACCCTTCCTTCAAAAAGGTTGGAAAAGAACTGTGAAGTTTCTCTGTGGAAGTGTGTGAAAGAAATGATATCAGCCTCTCAAAACAGAACTCAGTCCTGTGCCTCTCTATGTATAAGATCATGCTCAAAAATGTTGGCCAAAACCAAAGTTGTCTCCCATTGCTTAATATTACCTGGGTTTCAGAACACAGGGCTTGCAGCCAGAGGGAACTGCATGCAAGCTATCTGACTCCATCATCAATTTCACCTCTTAAAGAGAATAACCTTCAAGCCTCCAATTTTTTTGGCATAGCTAATCAAGCTGAGAAGGGCAACAACATAATCTGCATGAAGAGTACAAACTGTGCTTGGTGGTCAGGGAGCCAAATTGGCATTATCCAAATCCCAGGGAGGCCAATGGGTTGACTCTGATTTCACCCTAAGTGTGCCTTGGGCCAAGTCCAGCAGTAGCCTATGTATGATCTAAGCCTATATTGCTTCCCTTGCAGGGTCTTCACTTTGAGTGCTTACAAAACCCTTAGCAGCACTCTGATAACAAAGATGTTACCCTGTCAGTGTGCTGCTAGTTAAAGACAGAGAAGATGCTTTGTGACAGTGAAGCACCTCGTCCTGCCAAGGACCACTCCTGCTTCACAAAGCAGGGGCTGTCTCCAGTGCTGCCTTTGTCCCGGACAGCAGCCAGGACTCTGAACATATGCAGCCAACATGTGCCCTGACAGGGATGGGAGCATCTAAGGCAAATCTCGTGAAGTTCCATAATGTGATTCGCAGGCCATTTTGTCTTCCCTTGGATTGCATGCACAACAAAGCCGTAATGGGATTCTCAGTATGCCTGGGCTCACTGCCATATGAACAGCAGTTGCATCCTGGCAGAAGAATAGTCTAGCCCTGGGCATTCCTTTCCTACAGTCTGGGAGTATTTCAGGTCTGGCACTCCCTGAAATTGGTCCGGGAATAGGGTTTGACTAGGTGACCCACACTGAACACTTGATGTTCCTATTAAAGCACCTGGCTTTTTCTCTAGCCATGCAGTGAGTTTGCAATACAGAGTATCAGCTTTTCTCTATGGGAGCCAAACACTGACCTTCTTCTATTTCATTCTCCTAAAGCCTCTTTTCCTGTGATATTCATTTGCATTGCTGAGTATAGTCCAAGCATATTTAGACTACTATCTGTCCCCCTCCAGACTACAACAAGCACTCATCTGGCACTATAAATGTAAAAATGATAATAACAAAGCTGTCTCTGAGTGTTCATTTGAGCACATCTCATAAACCCAAGGGAAAGGCTGAATGCAGTGACATATTTCATTAAAAGACAAGTGATGTTTTATTTAAATCAATAATTAAAAGTTTTACAAAAATCACCTCAGGGTGATTTTTAAATAGCTTGGTTTCAACTTAATGCCCAAGTCTACATTGCCCAAATCAATATGATAATTGTCCAAGAGAATAATTTTAATATAAGTAATAAAGGTTCTTACAGATTCAGATATGTTTCCCTCAAGACAATGAGAAGTGTTTCTATAGAGATTATGATGACTGTATCAATTAGTCCATCGTTCTTCTGTGCACAAACTATAGAAGACTCCCAAATGATTTGAGTAGACAGTTTACTGCAGCAGGTCAGTAAGGGTATGGAGCTTTTAAACAATGATATTCAGGTGGTTCAGCTCCCATTCAGAGAATACTCTTGTCTGTTGGAAGGACAGTATATTGCTTAAAGTAGAATGTGTAAAGGAAAGAGATTCTGGCTGCTCAGTTGCCAGACTTGTCTTATTCTTCTTTTTTTTTAATTGCTTATTTTTATGAACTGAAGACTTTTGGAGGGACACAAGAAAAGAAGTTAGCAGGGTAATAGCTTGGGAGCAGTTAATTAGTGAAAACATGATATGAAAGGGGGATTAAACTTCCCCTTTGTCTTGGTGAAATGGATTCTAGCTCCTGCATGGTCTATTCCCAGTATGATGAAGAAGCTTGACAGCTCTTCTCATGCAGTGAGAGCTATAAAATATATTCTCATGCTGCCACTCTAGCTTCAGGTATCAACTCTGCCCTTTTTATGTCCTCCCAATCATAACTTTTTTTTCCCTTCCATCCTGATGTCTTCTCAATAAAATAGTTTCCTAACCCTTTTGTGACAAATCACTTCTCCTTTCTGTCTTCATAATGGAAGGACTAGTTTTTATGTTTGGGCTCATTTCTCTTATACATGACATATTTACCTTGCAAACCTTGTGGTGCCAGAAGATGTTACTCACCCTGACAGATGTTTGCTATGCCAACACAGTCTCAGCAGTAAGCACAGGGAGTTTTTCCCAACATCACCACAGGGTTAGTGGATTAACTCAAACCACATTGATGAGTCTTGAAGTTTATCTGGGCTTATTTATCCAGGATGACCTACGTAGCTGAAGGCTCAGAGAAGGTCCAGTGAGCTGGCAATGGAGAAATGAGGACAGTTAAGTCTTTAAGTACTCTAGTTTGATCTGGCAGAATGCATCATTCCATGTCCCAGACTTTTTTTACAAGGAAACCATGGTCCTTTAGTATTTTGTGCCTTGCCTTGTACATACTTAAATATGGCTGAAAAAAAATATTTGAAAGATGGGGATTTTATGCAAGTATGTGGGTTTTACCTGGCAGCAGTAGTTTACACCATTATTGACCAGCTAAAAACTTGTGCCTCTGTATTTTAGGCATGTGTTTAATGCTATACATATGTGATGACTACATGTGAGCATTGCAGTGTAAAGTAGAACCATCATTATCTTAGTGAAGCATGAATGAGGATTGTTGTAGAATTACCATAATAGTGTTTATAGTAGAAGGTATAAATGGTACCATGAGGCTGATTAAAGCTAGAGCTACTTCTCCTGCTTGCTGATTACAATTAGCTCTTCACTGGATTCCTTGCCAAAAAAACGCCTTTAAAATACAGTCAATTGATCTTACAAGCTTTATTTTTTGAGTGTTTTTAAATGCACAATTCAAGATTTTCATGTGGAGAACTATACATATTCTAACCACGGGTACAGTGAGTTGATTGGAATAATCTACCTGCAGCAACAAGAATAGCTGGGACTTTGTACATGCTGTTACCTTACACATTTGCAAGCTCTCATAAGCTTTTAAAAGTCCAAGTCTATCACTTATTTCTTTAGCTTGTGGGTAAGTCTCCATCAGTCTGCTTTAACATTTAGGTATGTCATAGGATTACATTTCAGGTATCTGAGGGGACGGAATCATTTCTGTTTCCCTAAGGGCCACCAACTGAATGTGTGATCTGGGTGTTCAGTTTCCCAAAGTCTATACACTACTCATGGTAAGTTTTAAGACACTGTGCTTGTATTTGTTCAGTCATTATTTTCAGTGAAAGAGCAGAATCTTTCACCTCACAAATCTCACTTTCTCCATTTCTTTCCTCCAAACAAAACCTTCTCCCACCGTTCTGGTTACAGTCCCTGATATTGTAGTTGATACATAGCCAGCTCTGTATTTTGCTGGTATCTGCTTTTGCTTTCATAACTCAGAAGGGTCTATTGCTTCCTCCAAGTCCCGCCAAAATTTGACATAAATTTTCACACCCTTCCCTTTTTTTTTAATACTTGATACCCCCAATCATCTTCCCTGCTGATTCTCTTAAAGCACCATGAAAACTGATTTTGATCTCACTGTGAATCTGACCAAATAAGATTAACATTTAACAAAAAACTCTTCTAGAAACAAAGCCCAAAAGACTAAATGTAATCATGCTCATTCTGAGAGCTGCAGTCATTTGTCCTTGGCTTGTTTTTTCCCAGAAATGACTAGCACAGGCATATGTTTTCATCGGGGTAGTTGGCTCTGCTCTCACTTGGCTGGTCTTAGGAGATGATTTCAGTTACAGTTTCATCTGCCAAGTCCCATATTCCCTTGTGACCTAGTTTGGATTTTAGTTTTCCAGCTAGACCACCTGCCTGGTGTTAATTAGTTATGGTTTCCTTTTCATATGCAAAACTGTTTTAACTTCATGAGCTGGCACAAATTTACCTGGGCTTCCCTCCTAGTCCTACTGTACAAGCAGCAGTGCCTGCCTAGACTTGTCATCTGCACTATAAAATCCACCAGCCTCAATCATATATGACAAATTGTTCAAGGGGAAGGGATAGGAGAAGAAAAGGAGCAATTAAATTTCCTGCTTCCCACTTTGAGGTTCTTGTTGTCTCTGGACTTAAAAATCCTTGTCTGACTGAGTTGTTGGTGGTTTTTTCTCAAGGTGCATGGTTTTAATCCAATGCCAGTGAGGTAAAATGTCTTCAATAAGTACTAGAAGTCTATGTGCCCACCTATTTATAGTCAAGATATACAACTCTGGCAGGGCTTATTCTTCACACCCAGTCTAATTACTGTGTGCTTGTTACTATATCAGGCTGGACTGATATCCTGTTACTATGCTAGGTACTCCAATTAACCTCTGTGCAACCTACCCGTCTGCTCCCCTTGCAACTGGTGTTATGGAAATTATTGCAAGCACACATCACAGAAGTTGCACAGCACTGAGGTTGGCCATCAGTCTGGTTCTCATGGCAATGCCACATTAGCCTGCAATATTCTGGGCTACCTCTGGTCTGAATTAATAGCCAAACTCCTCTTTGCTGCTTTTTTTTGACAGATGCAATCTATATGCAATCCTTTCATAGCAACCTTGTGCTTTTGGTCCTGACCAACAGGCTTCCCCATAGGCAATATAGATATTTTTTCCTAGATCTTATTCTCCACTTCTGAGGACTCAAGATTTACAGTTCACTTTTTGGAGGTTTGTCATTGTTGATAAATGATGATAAAAGTGCTAAATAATGTTTATCTTATCAAATCTTCTGTCAGCTTTTTCAGATGCTCTTCTAATCCACCTTAGCACAAGATGCCCACTTCTTGGTCTGAGCTGTATTACTTAGTTACTGCAGTGAGTGCTCAGTTACCCTGATTCTTCTGGAGTTGTCACCACATCCAGAGCTCGATATGAATAAATCAACAACAAAGCTCTTTTATTTTCCTCGGAATCCTTTTGTGTCATGGCAAAGTTTCTGTTAACACTTTATAGTGTTGTGAAGCAACAATGAAGGCAACCAAGCCCTGCATTGAAAACAACATTGTCATTAAGGCAATTAGGCACAAAGGCTGTCCAACAGCAAATGATGCCATGTCAAATACTGATGCTGAATATGTGATCCATATGTTTGTGGTGGGCAAAACCATGCAAAGCCATCTCTGTGTATAGTCTACCTACATAAGTCTTTCTTCTGTCACTCAGTGTGTGCCATGTCTGCAAGATTTCATGGGCCAGTAGCTTTTAAACACAGAGTTCTTCTGTTTAAGTTCCTCTAATACAAACACAGACCACAGAATTTCACTGAATGACTCCAGGCCCATTACATCTAACTGAAACAGCATCTATTTTTTGAGAAAGATATAAAAATCCTCACATAAGGAGTAAAGGTTTTGTTTTAGCTATGTAAGAGTCAGGTACTTAATACATAACAACCTCAATGTACATTCAGAAGCCTTTCCTTTCAAGACCACTCTTGGAGGTGTCTAGTGGTTTTTGACTCTCAAATGAAACCTAAGCTAGGTTAGGTCAGAGATGTAGTTTTCAGATAGTAAAAATAAGCAATACAAACTTTCTCTCTTTTCATCAATGACAAATGCACCAATTTTTCTGTTTTATCTTTCAAGACGTGAATGGCACATGTAAGTTTTGATTCAAACATGTCAGTTGTCATTTATATGTTTTTTGTCCCTAAGCTGTGCTATTTTAAAGATGCTGAGTTGGATGACAGCATTGGTGCTGTCATCAGTGTTCTGAGATGAGTGACATGAGGCACCAGCTGGTGTCTTTTCCTGTTTCTCCACCATGTAGGCTAGATCAAGAGTAACTACACAAGTGGCCAGAAACCAAATATTTCATTGTGGATAGACAGAGTGGTTATACTAAAAAAAGACTTAATGTTTGAAATTGGGCTGAACTGGTCTTTCTCCTCAGACAATTTTCACAGTGTAACAAGACACCATCCTGTGAAGATTCAACTCCAGTGAGGCCAGATAGCTCCAAACTTACATACTTTAGGCTTCGCCCCAAAGATAGGATGAGGATGGAGCTGACCTCAAGTATATGAGTCACACTACTGAAAACTACTGTCTCAGAACTACTTATTTGGTTAAGTTTTTGTATATCAAAATTTTGCAGGCTCATTATCAGTTCCTTTGAAATGAGAGAGGTACCTTAAAAGTCCTTCAAATACCATAGAGGTAGATGACCCTTAATACCACTCAAATTGTATCTGAACTAATAACATAATCATGCTTGGAACAACTTTCTGGCAATGAGCACAGCTGGTACTTGGGTTCACATTGTCACACTCTTGTCCTTCAAAGCAGGGTCCCTGCATTCAGGTTGCCACTGGGAAAAACCATCCCTGAGACATTTTTTAAAATTTAGAAGTAGATGCAATTGAAGAACAGTGCCTGGGAACATTCCTTGACACTTTTTAATTTACTAGGATAGTTGTAGCCTCACAGAGACTGAACACTCCTCTAAAATTTCTTACAAAAGGGAGGCAGGAGAAAATTAAGAGGCAAATAGTTAGGGAAATAATCACTTTGTGCTTTCTACAAAAGGCACATATACTTAACTGTGATAATCTGGTCAAAAGGAAATAGACTTTCACTAGGCTGTTGAAATGCTGAAAGATTTCAGACCATGAAGCTCCCTATGTGCCAAATCTAAATCTTTATCCAATAAATACTTAGAAGCTTTAACTGTTTTGAAAATTGAATGCTAATATCTATTACAAAATATTATTTTGTGAATTTAAAAATAAATAAATCATGTTTTGTAAACAAATGGGAAAAGGACAAATAAATTACCACAAGACAGAACATTCCTTCAGAAGTCTAATTCAGCTTGAAAGATTAAATGTAAAAAAGAAAATTCCTAGCAACTGTAAGCTTCTGTTAAATCAGTAGTGTTACTGTCCTTATCACGTAGCATTGACAAGCCATCCATTTCCACTGGATTAAGATTGCACAGTCATGAAGAAAGACCATTTGCACTGAAGAGCCTCTGTTTGAAACAGATCAAATACAACACCCTTATCCAAAGGTAGCAAACCTCTGCAAACAACTCACAGCGATATACAGTAAACCAAATTCCACCTGTGAAATGTGTACAACTTAATAACTTTGCAGAGCATCTTAGCAGAACATGGCCAGCTTCAGCATATGCTATATTTTTTTGAATTTTCACAGAAATTGTGTGCCCCTGCTCTAAAACTATGGCAGTCCCTTCTACATCAATGCTCTCACTGCCCTTTCAGGCTGTGCAAATAATTTGCTGACGTGCAAGATACAAATGCAGCCTTGCTACTGCTGGAACAGAGGACATTGCTGAAACTTCCCTCTTTCCTCAATTATGTGTACTTTGGTGAAACCAGATACATTCATCTCTGCATGCTTTAAGAATACCAGTTCTTTTGAAAACTTTTCAGAAAAGACATCAGAGCTGATGTACCTTACAGTATATGACTCTATTGAGAATAAACGAGGGGGGAGCAAACTGAAAGAAGGGGAAGAAGAATAGCAGAGAGCCCCAGCAACAGCACAGAGCTGCAGGAAGTGGCTAATGAAACTGGATCCCACAGCAGCTGTGTGTCTAGGAGAGATTTCACTGGACTGTCAAGAGGATAACAGGAGGATGTACAGCCTGGCACGCACATTACCATTTGCAATTAAAATACAGTTACAGGACTTTTTTAAAAGGACTACTTTACAGAAAAAAAATTAAAATAAATAAGGTGTGTTTGACAAAAGTAAGCATATACTTGATATTAGCTCTGTTCTGTAGGGAATTTTCAAGAAAGATTTTGTTAAATGGGTTTTCCCCTTGCGGTAATCAGGCTGACAGAGAATGTGTTCAGCTGGTCCAGTTGAATTATTAGAAATGTAGTTACATAGTTTTACTAGCTAAAAATCAAAGAAGTGATCTCTGAAATTCCAGAAGTGGTACAAAATGGAAACAACCTAAGTCGTCCTGAGATATGCTTCAGCATTGAATGTGGGGAACTCTTAACTTACTTCTTGAATTCACCAGTTCTTGAAGAGTTACCAAACTATCACATGAACAGGACAGGCTTTGAAATGCTTTCCAGGTCTGTGGGTTGAAAGGAAGGAATTTTTCACAAAGAAGAGTAAAATGAAACCTGTAGTGTGAGGAGGAACCATCCCACTTTCTAATTCATCATACATAAAAGGCAAGCGCCAGCCACAAATTGAGCTGGAGTTACTGCGGGTCTTTAATAAACGACAGCCTCTCTAGGCCAGAGCCTTTGTCAAAGACTACCTGGAGTCTCATTTGAGAGGGACAGGGAGTGAGATCGTGCACATTTCATTACTACATAGGTACCTTGTGTGATACAGTCTTGGGTCTTGACTGGCTAATTGATACTGCTGTGGATGTAGCCCTGCTTGAATGGAGTTCTGGTACGAGAATTTGATAAAATTTTTCATAAAGGCAGGTTTCGCAGCATGAACTGAGGTCCCTTCTGTTATAGCTACTTGCTATTATTCTCTGAGCTATCCATTTTAGAGCCATGTCCATACCATACTTAGCCCTTAAAAATGCAGTTAATTTCCCTGGATTTTAACTATTTGAGGTTTCCAAGATTGTCTATTCTACATTTCTGCATTATGGCAGCTTGACTCTGAGCACAAGATTAATGGCTATAATGGGAATGGCAAACATGTCAGGGAGCATGATGGGAAGAAAGTTCCCTGTCCTGCTGCAGGTTTGAAATGAATAATAGTTGCTAAAACTCATATCATATCATGAAGGAAGACACATTCTAAATTAATCTCTTGTAATATTCATTAATGTTATGAAAATCTGGACAAGTTAATATCTTGAAAGCTTTCTTCAATCCTTGGAAGTTCCAGACCAATCCATGTGGCCTAGTTGCCCTTATCTGTAGCTTTTACCATCATCCAGGGAGACAGAGTCAGATGAGCTGCACTGAAGGCATCTAAGAGAGAAGAAATTCCCTCTGGGGGTGCTTATCTCTTTTCTAGACACCAACAGGATCTTAGCTCATGAGCTAGGATCAAACTTACAACTTTTAGCTTGGTAGAAGCATGTAAAATTATTCCAGTGTGGCTAAATCCCTCCAGTTCATTGTTGCCATGAGCCAAGTCAATTATGGTAGGCAAATTAAGTCAGCTGCTACTGACCCAGCTGCTTGCTCCTACCCACCTCCCTGAGGCTATTGCCTCCTCAGTTCTGATTATGTAAATAATTGTCAATGAACTCTGGGTTTGTGAATGAACCAGGGGGGAAAAATAGCAGAACAGAGCATTCTGGGGTGAAAACTAGCAAAAGTGACTCGGCAGCAGATGGACTGCATCATCTGTCCATGACTGAAGTTTTAGTTATGTGGTCTTGAGCCTCAGCCTTGCATGGCAGAGTATTCTGTATTATTATGAAAGTTGTGTTACCTAAGAAAAGGGGGAAGAGTGTTTCTCCCTGTATGTGAGCACAGGAGAAGCAGAGACAGCCCATGGTAACTCCTCAGGCAGGCAGCGTGAAGCAACAACCCCATGAAGGTTCTTCAATGGCAAATCTGAGAAATCAGCTGCTTTGCCAGTGTGACAACTCAGCACCACACAGCAATAAAAGGGGAGTTTAAAAACAATTTTAGCTCAGAGATCCTCTCAGTTAGTCATACTGTGACAGATTTCCAGAAATACCTTCCTGTCATCTGCAGAGAAAATGCTCAGTGGTAGGTCATGAAAGAAAAGCAGTATGTATGTATATTCAGTTCCAGCTGAACAGCTCTTATTTTTTCACTGTTTTTTTAAATACACAAGATGCTACAAACAATATTCTGATGATATTATGCTGCTCCTGGTCCCCTGAATCCCTAGTGGGTTAAAAGCTGCAAGCTCTGTGTGCTCTCACATCCCCTGGAAGAACTACAGTAATATGCAAATGGAACATGTCATCACTAATTCCTGGGAAAGACAGAGAAAATATACAAAAAGTTTAATGAACGGAAGAAGAAAGAGAAGTGGTAACTGACGTTTCTAGCTAGGGAATATGACAATCAGCAGCAGGGCTACCAGCCAAATCCTCTTATAGGCCCAAAAATGCTAAAAGCTTTAGCTGAGTGTAAACAAATGCCATGTTCGGTGAAAAGCAGTCTTGAGGGACAGATCTGTTAACCATCAGTGGGCACGTTTCATCTCACCGCTGCTTCCAGGCAGTTAAAGGGAGCTTTGTGTACCTGCCTACAGACAGGAGCTGCAGCTCTGTGATGCAGGAAACCATTGCCTTCCCCTCAGGCCTAAAAGGGAAGACTATAGCTACTGCCTACATATATAAAATATAATACAGACCATTTATAAACACAGAATTCTTCAAACGCCTTCCCTTAGGCTACCACTTTTAAATTTAAACACAAAGAGAACAAGGGAAATGTCAAATTCAGGTGAAAACTGAGAATACGTTTACTTTTTTAATTTAGTGTATAAAGTGATCCTGTCTTGTTACATTAGCCTGCAATAGCATGAAGTATTGTTTGTTGCTTAAAAAAATTAATTCATGCTTTAAAAATAAGTGCAAGGTGAAGCAGAAGCCCAGGAAAACATTTAATTTTGGTTTCACCCCCAGCTCGGGAGCAGTCCCACTGCAGGCAACGGCAGTGCTTGTGTACTTGATGTCCTGCCTGTGCTTTGATGTATCTTTGTCTTGGGCGTCAATGACCTTCAGCCATGAGAGAAGCCAGACTTTCCCCCTTTGGAGTGACTATGTTCTTCATGCCTGCACACACCAGGAGCCAAGTCATTCAGATCACCTGGAGTTCCCACAATGTTTATTGAAATGCCACTTTTCTACAGTCAGTGAGCTGCTCGGCTGGTGAATCAAAACATCTTAAAGCAGATTTTTACCTGCCTTGATTGATTTTAACAGGTTTTTTTAGATTTCTTCTGGGTTATGTAACTCAAAGCAAATATTTACAGAAAGAGACAACAAAGTCTGTCGACACCATTTTGAGGGAGAACATTGGGTTTTCGCTTTCTACCACTAGCTTGGAGGAGGCCTAGCTGGGTCTCAGTCTCTTCTCCCAAGGGAAAAGCAACAGGATGAGAGGAAGCAGCCTCAAACTTCATCAGGAGAGATTTAAATTGGATATTAGGAAATTTTTCTCACCTAAAGGGTTGATAAGTATCGGAACACGCTGCCCAGAGAAGTGGTTGAGTCACTGTCCCTGGAAGTATTTAAAAGACATGTAGATGTGACAGTTGGGGACGTGGTTTAGTGGTGGACTTGTCAGTGCTGGGTTAACAGTTGGAATCTATGGTAATGGAGGTCATTTTACACTTAAACTACTGTTAGTCTATTGTTCTATGACTTGTTGATCTCTAGACTGGTCCCTTCCAACTTCATTCTGTGCACATTTAAAAGAAAATCTACAAGAAGATAAAACAATGTTGAGAACTTCTCACAAGGAATTGCTCAGAGTGTGCTTGCTGTACTAGGAGGTCTCCCTGCTGCAGCAGTAGCTCCCTGGATTCAGCCCACCATCACAAAGCACTATCACATCAGTGAGGATCTGCACAGCCACAATGGCAGAGCAATGGGAGGTGCTGACTGCTCAAGCATTCCTGCAAACCAGTTCCAGGGATAGCAAAATCCACTGGAAGATGAGGCATTTGCTTTATTTGCCTATCACAGTCATAAATCTGTGGTTAACCTACTGACCACCTGTGGTTCAATACATTAAAATCATAACAATTCAACAAACTCCCAAAAAAGTGTTTTCAGCAAGAAAAATATGTGCTTGGAAAATAAAACAAATCATAGAGTCAGGTAAAATCAATTTAACTTTCTGGGGCTGTTTGGCAATAGTTTGAGTGGAACTCTCTCATAGCTGTGCTTTTTTTTTAATCATACAATGTTTTGAGGATATCTCACCTGCAGATTAGGAGTGTTTACAGGTATTTGCGATTTTATTTTTTTCTTGATGATTTCTCAGTGCTAAAAGGTTAGCGTTGCTAGCCCTTCTCTACAATAGAAAATTTTCTTGCAATACCTAAAGGTACCACATTAATGACTACTGACACAATCTGAGTCCTGAAATACAATCTCTGCGGAGATTCACATGGCTTCAGGCTTTTATTTTCCAATCTGAAGAAATTACTTCATGGTTCTTAATCTCAGGCTCCCCAGGCTATAGTGATATATCTGTGGGTTACCCATAAGGCCTAAGAAGTAGCCCAGATGGATGAACTTAAATTAAACCATCAGTGATGGTTGGTGTCTCCCAGATCTTTGACTTTGCTGAGCTGCATAGTCGGCAGTGGCTGGGTGAGATTCCCAGGGTGCATCCCCACCCTGACCACATGCTGCCTCTTACCTTCCCACAGCATGACCTGTGTTTCCTACTCTTCCTAGGACAGCAGATGTGGTGAGCCATCACTGCTTCTTGACAGGAAAACAAAATGCAATGTCTGGTTCAGACCGCCTGGAATGGGTACAATTCTTTCTGCTGAGCATCCTTCAGGAGAATTATTCTCAACCTCTGTTACAAAACTGAAAATAAACCCCCAATCTTGCTCCTCTTACTTCCACCCAAAACCTGAGAAGCCCTACTAACAGGCATTTTGTTACTTGAAAGTCGTGAGCTTGTCTTCCCTGACTGCCTGTCAGAATTACCCATCTCTGGCAAAATGTATTCACAGGTCAAAAATATAAACTTGGGCCAAAAGTACTCACTTTAAGAGTGACATTTATACTCAAAAGAAGTAACTCAGTTTGAAGGTGTTATCACCTGTAAACTATAGTTGCATTGATGAGATGTAGATCTATGTCAGGAATGAAGTACACTTTGGATTGGTTGCTACCTTCATTATATACACTAATCCATCTTTCCTAAAACTCCTTCTTAACAACTGGAACCACACTGAGAAGTGTAAAAAACCATTTTTTCATGTACAAAAACTAAGTGGCCAAAAGAGGTATCTCTTGTTTCTTCTTCAGAGATGAACTTGCCTTGCAGAGCTGGACAGGGAAAAGTCCTCTTGCCCCATCTATTATCTGGCATAACCCTGTGCATGAAATGTCACAAAATAGACAGGGACAGTTTATGGAATGACAGGGTGGGGAGCAGGATATGTGTCTTCCAAAATCAGTGAAACTTCGACTAGTCCAAGAAATCACACAAAAAGGTATCTACCTTCTTTTTCTTACCATAAACTGTTATGAATGCACAGCCCACTGACTGCAGACATTCCACTGAGACTAAAGAAAAGTTTAAGTTAATTAAAATACAGGTCAGGAAAATACCTGTACTAAAGTCTTATGTTGCACATTGATTTGTATTATTTTTTCCTTGTCACTTCAGGGTTTTTTTAGGAATTTTACTTGTATCAAAGAGAAAACAGGCCAGGTAATAGCAAAATATCTTTCTAAATGAGCTGTATAAATAATCAAATACCATAAGCTTTTCCCCTCCCTCTGCCTGGAAATGGGGGAATTTTTCATTAGTTTCTTTTGATGTCATATTCCTGCCACCATTTTGAGACATATCAATAGTGTGATTAATGTTACATTTTTCTTTCCTGTGTAAAAGCCTGGGAATGTTGGAGCCTTAATATAAATTGTATTGCATTAGAATAATTGCTAGGGAATGTAGAAGGGTATTGACACAAACACTTCTTACTTACTCAAAGAATGGAAAATCATCAAGAGACAACCATTGTAGTCCAAATTGAGGTGATCCCAAAAAGAAGAATTTTTTTCCTCAGGAAAGCCCTGCTTTAAGCTGTGAAAGCAAGAAAGAGGTCAAGGAAAGCAAAATGTGTATTGGCAAATGGTCATGCAGTGTGTACAAGAATGTACTGGCTTTGTTCTGCAAACTTTCCAAGTCTGATGCTTCAAGTGATTACTCTTGGAATGTATTATTAAATTATAAATATGTATTTAACAAACAGAATAAGTTTTTGAGAGTTTTGGTCAAGTGTGAGGAAATGTCTAAGAGAGCATAGCCCAAAGGAAAGTACTTGACCATTTTACAGTAATGGATGTATGTGGGATTCAAAATATAGCACTGAGGTAACAAAACACCACACTGTGCATGACTAGCAAAACCACAGATATACACTGCTATTGACATGGCTGAGGATATATTTAGCAGTGCTCTAGAAGATTAAATAAATGAAATTTGGATCTTAGGTCAATGGATCAATTAATTTTCCATTCTGAGAATGTACAAAATAGAAAAATATAATCACTGTCTAAACAATAATTATTTTTATTGAGTTTTTTTTTCTTGTGGAATATTGAAATTGGAAATTTTTTTTTTTTACTATTACATTTTCATGCTTGAAAATGGATACCTTTCTGTGCAAAAGTCCTTTGCTCAAGTAATGGATTAGGAGGGAGGAAGTTCAGATTAATGTTACAAAGAATGAGCAAAATAAAATACAACTCTCCCTAAATGAAGTTTATTTCTTGTATTGGGTAAATTTTGAAAAAAAAAAAAAAAAGTAATGAAATAGGAACAGAAGGAAAGGTGTCACTTTTTAATGAAATAATTAGTAATTTCATATTAAAGTATTTAAGGCACATTCCGCAAATTTGGAAGAATTTAAGATGTTTGTAAAAGCAAAGAAGGACATTTTTCACATCTTGAACTTGTAAGAAAAGATGCTGCCATGAGACGAGCTTTGAGAAGAGGTACTGATAATTTGTCAGAAAAAAAAGTAATTTTTAAGAAAATTCAAAAAACAATGTCAGGGTAGTCCAGCTGTAGGAGTTCTTATCACAGAAACCATCAAGTCGTGAGAGCTTTTCTTATCATAATTTGGGGTCTCCTTGCAGTTGCTGGAAATGGTGATGGCTTTCTGACTTCTGAGAAACATAACACTGATGATTTTAGCTATTCCGTCTCATCACCTCCAACATTTTTTCTTTTTTTTCTAAAAGATTCTCCATGATTCAGCCAGCTGAAAGGTGGCAACAAGGAAAAGGCTTTCTTAGGATACAGAATCCATTGTGGATGCACTCCAGCCACCATCCCCATCCAACAAATGTGCCTTTCCTCACCACAGGAGAGGAAGGCCAATTTTTATGGCCCTATTAGACACTTTCCATCTGGCCAGGACCTCTCTTCAGTGGCATGAGAGGAGGAAAACTCCAACAGAATCTCTTTGACAGGAGGTAGTGTCTGGTCCTCACAATTCCTTTGTGGAGGAAGCCATACATAGGGTGCCTTAATTTTGATGGGAAGCTAAAGGAAAGCAGTTCAATTAGCAACAGGTTGCCTCAGTCACGCATGCTTGCTCCCTCATCCTTTCTTTCCCAGCTACCTGAAAACAGCTGTTCTCCTGTACTGTCCATCCCTTCCCATCCCAGTGAAATGAGGGAACCACAAAGCTAGAATTATTTTGAATTTAAGATTTATAAAGGCAAAACTGAAGACTGTTTTATTAACCACTGACAGTGTGTGATATATTCCCTCCGTGTTACAGTATTTAAGTACCTTATCTGCCAGAGCAATAAGAGATCCCAAGACCTCAGTACTTTTCCCTGGTGGTCCTGTGAACTGATGACTCCTGAGCCACTGTCAAGTAGAGATTTTGATGAGATTATCTGAAAGGATGCCAGGAATCATGATAAATGAAGGTAATTAGTCACTGTCCTTACAGGTCTGCCTGGTCTGTAAAGACAAGACAGTCTGCTCTTCTTGCAGACAGGAAATCACAGGGTATCCCAACCCCATGGAAGAAAAGGTCTGAATGCATCACTTCCAAAATTAACATCATCAAGACAACACTGAGAAAGAAAGAGGGAGAAATTAAGAGAACATTTTTTATGTCCTGATTTTTCCCTTGTTTAAAAGAGCAGCCACAAACACATTTTCAGCGCAATTAACTTAGATCTTTTTCTAAACTATACCTACCTGTGATGGATTTTTCTGTACAGCATGAAGAGAGGCAGCCAAAGCTGGAACTAGACTTGACCCATGGGCTCAGACTGAGGGCTACATCCAGCCTCCTTCAGAGCCCAGGGCTGCTCAGAGTGAGCCATAGCTATATTATTACAAAGGGACTTACAAAGCCACTGCTGATCTAAGACACATATCCCCACAGTAATAAGCTTAGACATTTCCCGTAGATCGGGTTACAAGTGAGAATTGTACATGCATTTCTATATATTTAGATTCCTACTAACTAGGAGGTGAGTGTAAGCAGTAACCACTCTGCGGGGCCAGCTGTCCCTTTATGGTTATCAAGCCATAAAGTTCTCACATGAGAAAAGGTGTCAGTATACCTAAAGACAGCAAATCATACAGAGGTGTTGAAGAAGGTGAAGATTTACTGCAGACATGTGCAACTGGGCATTAACTTGGCTGGAAGTCATTGATGACATTGAAGGAGGAAGGATTTTCTTGTCTCACAGGCTGTGGTATTTTACACATTTTCTGATATGATGTTCTGATTTTATTTTTTCATAGCAGAAAACCATATGTAAACCTTAAAAACATGGTAAAGGTAATTGTTGTGTCTTGGAGGGGCAGGAGAGTTGCTGAGTGCTGGCTGGTGGCAAAACCATGCCAATGGGATGGCGTGGGGGAGAAGGGAAGATGAAGGATTTGTTGCACATGGTTACACAAAGAGCCTGCAGAGCAGGGCAGGTGCTGGTTTTCAGTCCCACTGCAGATGAATCATGGTTGCAAAGTGGCAGCAGTGCCTCTCCAGACCTCTGAAGGGTGCAGGTATAAGCACAGCTTTTTGAACCTCTGGCATCAGAAACTTCTGTCTATCCTAAGTGATGAGCCTTAGACACTGTTACTGATCAGATAAAGAAATTCAAGTATGGAAGGGCTGTGAGAGTCCAGATTTGAGATTTATAATTTATATATGGATAGAGCAAAGAAGCAGGGCCAAATGTTGCTCTGTTGGTAATAGTGTAGATCCTTATGGACTCCCTGGAAGTCAGTAAATCTTGTTCCAGATTTGTGCAGGCTTGTCCCTCTATGTTTGTTAATATAATTAATTAAATCTTGTTCTAATTTGAGTAGCATACTGTGCTGGAAAACTATAATCAAAGCTAGCTACAAAGTTATAGAAATCCAGATACTAGGCACAAAATAAGCACAAACTGGCATTTTATTTTGTGGGAAATGTGTTTAAAAGGCAAAGATTTTAACTATTACATTTGCTCCACTGAATACAGTATTTTGCTGAAAAGTACTTGCTAGGAATTATTGTAACTCATCTTTAAATAGTATTTTTTCAGTGCAAATTGAAGATAATATATTAGTTGTGAAAGAAAGGTTTGAATTGCAACATATTGATGTTATGTAAAACTTATTATAAATTCAAAAATATGATAGTCATGGTTAGGAACACAGTAATCTTCTAATAAAAATGTCCACCTTCTTGGTAGATCAATTGAAAGCCCAAAATGTTCAGTACTTTTCATACCATTACATATTTCAGCTATTCTTACTTTTTGTCCAGTAATAACAAATAATGAGGTATCACTTAATGAACCCGTTATAACAACCAAATTATCTTTCTGACATGAATGAGACAACTATATTGCAAATCCCACATAGATAAAATTGTTAACAAAACTTCCCTCACCCCCAAAAAAAAGAAAACCCGGGTATTTATTCCAGGCGGGATTCCTGTGGGAGATGTTTTTTCTACTGCTGATAAAATTTGTGTTTTACAGATTCAAGATCGCTGGAAGCTCTCGTAGTCTGGTCTTGGTGTGCCCAAACTCAGAGTAAGCTGCATGTGTGCTACAGGACAAATAGTGTATTCGAGCAAAATTTATGTTACCTATTTCTGTAGGAATTAGAGAATTTATCCCTGTAGGTCTGGATTTCCTCTTACAAAAGATGGTACAGAGTATATTTAATTTAAAAAGTAAAAATCCACAGTGCACATTGTATTTTTGTCTCAATATTTTTAGGTGAAAAATAACAACCCTGACACATTTTTTTGCATTTCTCAAATGCCACCTATTTTATTAAACCCTTTATGTAAAACCACATCAGTGTTACTGAGGGAAAATTATACCACAACCAATTTAGATATAGTCAAATCAAAACCATTTTCACAAATGACTGGCAGATTTTTGCATTTGGTTTACATGGTTGGGCATGTTTGTTTTCATTACCCAGTTGTTTCTAATGAGTACATTTGTTTAGACTATGAGGAACTAAAAATAATTGTAAATATTCTGTGGTTATTGAAAGGAGAACTCAAATACTTATCAGAATACATTGATATATGTATATATATTCAGCATAAGAAAGCGGGGTTATTTCCTATGGAAGGGCTCCAACATGTAGGAATTTCATATGTTTTTCCCAAACCAGACCCCACAGGGCTTTTCAGCAAATACCCAGTTGAAGGGGATTAGCTGGAAAAGGGAAATAGTGACAATATCAGGGAGCAGCTCTGATCCACCATTCCAGCTTTCAGCTCAGCGTGGACACAGGTATTCATAGGTTTTTCCAATAGGTTATTATAGGCTTGTATTTACAAAATATACCTGAGACTACTAAGTTTCACAAGGATTTTCCTTTGCAGGCAGTTGCAAAAGTATTGCCTTTGTCCCATTCTCTTTTTGCAGTGAATGTATCTTCACGAGTATGAAACTAATTTATTTGCCACAATAAAATTATCACACACACAAAGTCTGTCAGACCCAAGTTTGGAAGTCCTTACTCTGATCTAATTAGGCAAAAGCCTGGCTCTAATTAGAAAAAATATCATATATTCCCAATTCACCTAGACTACTTCACACAGAACAGTTATATTCTCCAGTGGAAACAAATTTTAGTCTTCTACCACAAATAAGAGAACCCACTGTGTGAAAGGTAATCTGCTGAAATGAAGCACTCTTCAACTTACTTGAGTTCTAAACTAACACAAATACCTCCAATATTAGATTTTATGTGAGAAGGAAGACTTCTAAACTGTTTAACTAAGAGCATATGCCTGAGAATTCTTGTGGTTATACACCATATTTCTGATGCTTGTCCTTTACATCAGGCTTCCCATTAATTTCTTTGGAACAAGGATTTCCCTCATAGTACTCCTTATGACACTAAACAGTTTCACTAAGTTCACTTCCCAGTTTTTTATCTATGTCACATTCATTCACAGCAAGTGTAATAAAAACTCATCTTAATTTTTGCTGATATTTATGCACTATGCCCATAAAAAGTAATTGAACTGCTCATGTCAGTAAAAATTTGATGTCCTGATTTGTATCAGATTTGCAGAAGACAGTCTCAACATTTCATCACTCTTGTAATTTAATAAAAATTTCTATATGTTGAAGAGAAAAGGCTGAGTACAAGAGATTCCTCTGCCAGGCTGGTAAAAACTTAGAGCAAGTGTATGGATTTAGACTGAAGAAACACACAGGCACTTGTGCCATGCTTCAGTTCATCTGGCATGTGCAAGGAACCATAATTACAAGTACAGGAATGTCTGACATGTACTTGCCCACTAGCACTGTTGTATCTCTGCCAGAACAGGCAGTAAATATATCACTGGAAAGTTACAGTAGAGATAATATGAAAACAATTATCATGGGTAATTTCAGGCCCTTCTTCAGGGTAGTCATGTTTGCTGGGCCATAAAAAGCTCATTTTCCCCAAATTCAAACCAATTTGAACACGTTAGGTTACAGAGTTTAACTTAAACACCAATATTAACCCATTTTTCAGTTGTCAAGAAGTGATTAAAATTGATGAAGAAAAACAGAGGGGATAGTAAAAATTGTTAATCACAAAAATGCTATGAATTAGGCTGAAAGTCAGGCTCAGGTGACTGAAAACTTCTTGTGATGGAGCTCAGTTATAGCAGCAAAAAAATAATCTGGTGAGCCATGGTGTTGCTAAATAATCACTAGAGAAGTGAGCCCACCTGTGTTTTCCCAAAGACTGGAAGAATGTTATCCTATTGTAAAACCATTACTTAGGCTTCCTCTTAGCTAGAAATAGATTTTCTCAAAAGGAGGTGAATTAGCATGACCAATGAACAGCACAAGATGGCAAATCTGGGGACAGTAGGAGGATGAAAAGTTTGTAAAACTTTCTAGCATTTTTGAAGCTATGAAAAAACATATGAAAGTTATCAAATATAAAACTCCAAGGCAATTGTCTTAATATTCACCTTCACATGCACATAAATTGTTATTAAGAATATTCACCAATGCAAACTGAAATGGAAAAGTTACTGAATTGCAGCCTCTGTCTCTCAAAATAGATAAACATTCTCCTACACATAAATAGAACTTTATATTATCATAATCATAGTACTGCTCTACAAAAGAGACCCCCACCCCCAAAAAAGGGGGAGAGAGAGAAGTGGCTCTCTTTTATCTTTTATCATGAGATAATTAAATACTAAATTAAAATTTACAGTATGCATAATATAGATTTGGTTTCTGTAGTATGTGAGATATTAGGGAATGGTTGAAAAATATGCATGTCTGTGATTTGTCCAGGTTTTGTGGGTAATAAACAGTCTCCTATAGGAAGCCATATAATATGGCTGCAGGCAAACTATTCTGTCAGTAGCCTGGCCCAGCTTTAAGCATGTGATTACAGGACCCAAAGAATTTTATATAGAAGCCTGAACATTTATGTGTATTTTACTGTGAGATATGTACACTCATAGTGTGATGAGCACAGCTCTGAAATCACCCTGTGGTCAATTTTTTTCCAAAGTTATTAAACTGAGATCTAAGGTGTGTCACACTTGTCAGTTTGGTGGATGTTTCTCAGATCCTCTACACAGTTTCTGAGTAGAGTGAGCAAAATACATACAAATCATTTAAATACATGGGGGTTTGAGGCATTACAGATACAGTGCCAGAGATAAGCACATCTGCAAATGACTCTGTTCTCGTAGGGCTGCCTAACAAGTGGCTGATGCTGTGTGACAGGCATTTGCCCTGGCAGGGCAGGGTGCACCCAAGGATGTCCAGTAATGCAGAATCACCTGTCTGGGCAGAGAGCAGGCGTGGGGCTCTGCTGCCTCAAGAAGATGCGGCAGAGCAGGGTGGGGCCACGGGGAGCTGCCTCCCTTGAAAGGAGATTCAGGCCACACCAGCCACCTGCTCAGCTGGGAGCTGAAATGTTGCCCAAAATCAATCTGCTTTCCAATATTTTAAATATTGTGTTCAAAGCATATCGCTGAGATGGTGGAAGAATACACACTGCTATTCAGATTTTCAAATATTTCATGGTGGGATGTTGGGTCCAGATTTTTTTCAAGCTCATATTCAGACACACAGTTTTTATAAAATTTCAAAAAGAGAGAACCATAGAATGGTTTGGATTGAAAGAGACCTTAAAGATAATTTAGTTTCAAACTCTCCGCAATGGTCAAAGACCACTTTCACTAGACCAGGTTGCTCAGAGTTGCATCCACCCTGGCCTTGAACACTTGCAGGCATGGGGCATCCACAACTTCTTTGGGCAATCTGTTCCAGTGCCTCACCACCCTCATAGGAAAGAATTTCTTCCTATTATCTAATCTAAACCCACACTCTTTTATTTAGTTTGAATCCTGTTACTACATGTTCTTGCAGAAACTCTGTCTCCATTTTTCTTGCAGTCTCCCTTCAGGTACTGAAAGGCCACAGTTAGGTCACCCCAAAGCCTTCTCTTTTTCAGGGTAAACAATCCTGACTCTCTCATAGCCTTTCCTCATAGGAGCAGTGCTCTATCCCTCTAATTATCTTGGTGGACCTCCTCTGGAATTGCTACAGCAGGTTGATTTGGGGAGCCCAGAGCTGTGGCAGTGCAGGGGTGATTTCACCAGAGCAGAGAGGTGGGGCAGAATCCCTTCCCTCACCTTGCTGGCCATGCTGCTTTGGATGCAGTCCAGAATACAACTGGCTTTCTGGGTTGCCAGTTCACCTTGCCAGCTGGTGTCCAGCCTCTCACCCACCAGCACCACCAAGTCCTTCTCAGCAGAGCTGCTCTCACTCTGTTCATCCCTTAGCCTGTGCTGATACCAGGGGTTGTCCTAACCCATATGCAGCACTTTGCACTGGCTCTTGTTAACCCCATGAGATTCTCAAGGGCCCACTTCTCAAGCTTGTCCAGGTCCCTCTGGATGGCTTCAGGTTCAATTGCACCATTCAGCTTGGTGTCATCTGCAAATTTTCTGAGACTAAACTCAATCTCTTTATCTGTGCCATTAATTAAGATATCACAGATTAAACTAAGTTGGAAGAGAGTCAGAAAGATTATTGAGTCCAACTCCTGGCCCTGCACAGGACCATCCCCAAAAATCATGCCATGTGCCTGAGAGCTTTGTCCAAACGCTTCTTGAACTCTTATCAGGACCACTTCCCTAGGGAGCCTGTTCCAGTGCCCAACTCTCTGGGAGAAGGGCCTTTTTATAATATGCCACATAAACCTTTTTATAATATGCCACATAAACCTCCCCTGTCCTCAGGATCTGCCACTGGTCATCACAGAAAAGGGATTGTTAACCAAGTCCCAGTATGGACCCCTGAGGGATACCACTTGACACTGATGCCTGTCGTGACACTCAGCCATTGATCACTGCCCTCTGAATGGAACTGTCCAAACGCTTTCTCATCCATTTAGCAGTCCAGTCATCAAATCCATCTCTCTCCAATTTAGAAAGCAGGATGTTGTGGGTTTACAGAAATACAGTTAAATGTAATCTGTAACCCTTTGCTTGTCCACTGATGTAGTCCCTTCATTGCAGAAGGCCGCTAGTTTGGTCAGGCAGGGCTTTGCATTGGTAAAGCTTTTCTGGCTTTCTTAAATCACCTCCCTGTTTTGCATGTTTCTTAGCTTAGTTTCTGGAATGATTACTTTCTTAAATCACTGTTCTGCAGGTTTCTTAGTTTCTGGAATGATTGGTTCCATGATCTTCCCAGACAGACAAGGCTGATCAGCCAGTAGTTCCTTTCTACTGTTTTTTAAGAAGGGTATAATTCCCTTTTTTCAGTCAGCTGGGTCTTCACCTCACTGCCATGACATTTCAAATATCATGGAAAGTGGCTTGGCAACTACATCAGCCAATTTCCTTAGGAGTATGAGATATAACTCATGATGTCATATAGACTGAAGTACAATCAGGTTCCTCAGGTGGTCATGAACCTGTTCTTCTCTTACTGTGGGAGTAACTTTTCTTCCCCAGTCCTCATTCTGGTTTCCATCTGTCAGGGGCCACAAATGTATGTGGAGACCTGATGGTTCATTTTAGAGATCTCAAAGCACAAAAGACATAGCAGGGGACAACTCAGTTTGCTTAAATAAAAATGCACCTTTATTTAGTGCCAACCAATATGTGATAGAGGGAGAGAGAGAAAGAGAAAGACTAGAGAGAAAGCGGGGGAATAGCTACCAACAGAGACGAGATCCTTGTTGTCCTCCTCGTGGTCCAATAGATTCGTCTTCTGTGGGGAGAACTCAAGTTGGGATAACTTGGGGAGTTTCTTTATAGTCCTTTTCAGAGCAGGAGGCAACAGGACAAAAAGGAGGTCAGGGTCTCAGGCAACCAGTGTAGAAACAGGTGCAGAATGAAGGAAAAGCGAATGTCCACTCAGGGAACAGGCACAGAACACACAGCAGGACAGGCTGACCCTGAATCAGCCTGGCGTGGTGTGCTCATTGTTTTCTTGCATGAGTTCCCATGGGGATGCATCAATCCAGTAGGTGCACCTGTAGACCATGGTTGGCACAAATCCACCTCAGCCAGGCCAGGATTCCTGAGTTTTCAGTCCAAGTCCCAGGGGTCCTTGGCGATGGTCATGAGGCAAATTCGAGGGACTTTTGGGACCGACTCTTACACCATCCACTCAAGAAGTGTGGGAAGAGAGGTTAACATTGAAGACTGCAGCAAAAAAAATTGTTACCTCAGCCTTCTCTTCATCTGTTGTAACCAGTTTTCTAGCATTCTTTTTCAGCAGGGAACTCTTTCTTTGACCTTCCTTTTCTGGTTAACATATTGGTAGATGCCCTTCTTGTTATTCTTTACATGCTTGGCCAGGTTGAGTTCCAGCTTCACCTTGGTTCTCCTCACCCCATCCCTACACAACTGTACTTCATCTCTATACTCTTCCCAGATTACCTATCCTTGTTTCCATGCCTGTGCATTTGCTTCTTCCCCTTTAGTTTGACCTTCAGTTCCCTACCCAGACATACAGATCTCTTGTTTTCCTTGACCAAGAATTTCTCGCTCCTGGGAATTGCTAACTCTTGTGCTCCATGGAAGACTTCACTAAAGATCTGCCAGATCTTTCACCCACTCGTCCCAGAGATCCCCAGTCTTCCAGGAGATCCTACTGACTATCTCCCTGAAGACATGAGATCTTGTTTTCCTGAAGCCCTGCAATACTGTGTTTGCATTGGGGCTGTCATAGGAACTTAATTTGCAGCAGAGATGCAATCCTGATCACACCACACAATGCCCTCCATGAGGGTCCAGAATGGAAACAACTTTACTGAAAATTTTCCCCCGTGGATAGAAAAATGGAAGAGGAAGGAAAGTATACTGCAATCAAGAATTGGCTATGAAAAAAATATGTGCACATGGGCTGGCAAATTCTGGCTCCAGAAGCATACCATTTTATATAAGCATCTGACTCTCCACTTTCACCATACACACAGTATGTGCACGTGTGCAGTAGGTTTAATGTGACACAGGAGTACTGGATTTACTCTGCATTCTGTAGCATTCCTCTGTGTCCATGCAGTGAAAATGTTTGGTATGTCAGAGGCATAACTTGGAGAAACAAGAACTGAGACTGGGAAGGCAAGAAGTCTGAAAGAAAAGCAAGGGCAAAACTGGGGACACACAACCCTCATGTGTCAAACCTTTCCATGACCCAAGTAGCAAAAAATTCCCACTGAAAATCTGGATGGTAAGCATTCTGCTTGCTCCTAACTGTGTCATTCTAAGAAATGAGATTGCTAGACGCTTTTAGAAGGAAACACAACACCTTAATAGCACCTCCCATACTGAAGGATATATCACTACCTCAATGATTAAATACTCCCAGGGTTGACAGTGGCAGCTGACAACTCTGTTGAAACTAACCCCAATTGTCTTTATGGCATAGACATGTCTGTTCACACTGGAAATGTCTTTTCCGTTTCCTTCTCTATTTGGCAAAAAACATTTTTCTAGCATACTTTTCAAGTTTGGGATAATTAGAGCATTGATCTTGAAATCTGAGCCACCGTGGGATAGATACAGAGCTGTGGTTTGTGTAGCCTTGTAGGTTTCAGGCTCCATAGTCCCATATCTGATTGTAGATTTGGGACATTTTGTTCCATGTTCACACAGGAATATTCTGCTGGGGATAATCATAGTAAGTGCTAGCAAATACTCCAAAGATTCCCATTTTTATCAGCTGCAGCCCAGATTGTAACACTCTGCCTGATGTACATCATGCCAGAGAAAAATGGAAGTCTGCCTCCGGGAGATTTATTGTACCCTCTGTAGCTACCTGTTGAACTGGGAATTACTTTCAGTCTCCTCCAATAAACTGTAATTCAAGAAAGACAGACAATCCAGAGCATACAGAAATGATCTAGCTTAGAAGTGTTTTTTCTTCCCAAAGACTGCTTATTTTCCTTTACAAATTCATGTAATTGTGCTGAATGAATATGAAATCTGTCAAAATAATGCACTACATGTTCATTTATGGTTTCTTTTTTTCAGAACATGATCTTTCTATGAGTTTTGTTTTTTTTTATTTATAAGCAAATTATTCATCCAAGAGAATTTGTTTCAATTCACAGATGATAGATACTGTGTGATTTTTGTCTCACTTTGTTTTAAAACCTGATGTATTTGTCAAAATATTTTGAAACAATCCAGTACACCAAGGGTTAGCTGATTTCTACATCTTGCATGACTATTCTGGATCAGAAAAGCAGGAAAACGAATGCAAAAGGGGCTATGTAGGGTGCAAGGTGTGAGCTGAAAAGGACAAGCAAGTCTGAGCACATCTATTTTGTGTTTGGCTCTGCAAAGAGGTAAAGCAAGTTCAGAGGTGAAGGTCAAGGTTATGAAGCATCCTGAGCACTTTGTCCTTTTGGGTGGATTCAATGCAGGTGTACAATCCTGATCACACAAATCCGATCCATAGTTAAGAATATGGAAAAAAATGTGACTGTAAAAATGTATTGAAATTAATTTTTTTATTTGAGAACTCTATTTCCTGTAAGGCAGACATCTTTTTTTAAAAAGAGGTTTGTTTTTATATAGAAAATGTTGGTATTGGAACAGCTTCAGTCAATTAGCAAGGGCATAATAAGAGTGATTCTGGGCTTGCAAAATCTCATCAGTTGAACTGCTTCAAAACCAGAAGCCAGAGCCAGCTTGTCACATGATACCACATCTCTGCATCCTACTGCTCAGATTCCAAACGGCCTGCAAATTATTTCAGTTTTGGTGAGGCTCCAGGTAGTGTTTCCAATATAAAGCTTGTTATCCATGCAGTTTTGATGTACCTGGATTTCCCTGAATTTTTTCACTAAGTAGTTGGGAATGTTGCACCAAGTCCTGAAACAAGGAGCACTCCCCAAGTCCAAGTCTGTGGGCATGCCTGGTATGTGGTAAACAGCAAAATATCTGGCTACAATGGATAGGGTTTGCTGCCAGTGCTGGTGTCCTCTTGAGAAAAGCCTCTTTTGGTGTCCTCTTTGACCGCCCAGCAGCAGTCATCACTGCAAAGGCTTCCAGTCCTCCCTGAGCTCTCCTTAAAAAATGGAGCTGCCCTGAAGCAAGCAGTTTGCCACACCAGGGATTGTCATTAACCCTCTGGTGCCAGAAGTCACAGCTGAAGTTTAATGAACTTGCCTGAGGCCTAATCCCTTGTTTACATCCTACACGGTGCCGCACACCTGCAGAGTGTCCCTGCTCAACGTCCCGTTCCCACAAGTGCAGCTGTCAGAGCACATCCAGTTTTTAGGATGAGGGCCTGAGTGAGGCTTGGGATCTGGCTATGAAGTGAAACAGATTCCTTCAGCTGTTTTATTTCCCACTTCCACACCTCTGTGACTGTCTGGACCTTTGCAAATCCTTACTGAAATGTCTTCCCAAATGTTTAAATGCTCTTCCAGCAAGCATATCCTCTGCACCAATGAGATCTGCTTGTTGCTGATTCCATTCTTTCTCAGTCTACTTCTAGATTTATGTGTCTTTTTCTGTGCCCTGGTTGGAATTGTGATGCAAAGAAAATATAGTTAACGTATGAAACGGGGGCGGAAAGAACTCCACAACTACTAATAGTTGTTAGAGCGGTATGTATTTATTCCACGTCGAGATGCATGGGGAATAATTTCACCAAAGACATGCATACCCACTCGGGAATCTTCCCCTTATTATTCCCTGAGGCTCTACATATGCATTGTATGCTTCATACATATTCATTCCCTGACCCCACCCATCCTCACCTTGTATGGTAATTAATTCCACGCCCTTCTGAGTATGCTCAGTCCGTTGTGGTGGTCTCTGGGGTCTTCAAAGGATGAAGTAGACTGGAGTCTTCTTCATGAACTCTTCACCTTTATCTTTCTTGTGTGTGCTTTTGGCCCTCTTTGGCACTTTCCCAAGGAGAGATTCAGTTTATGCTGGCTAAGAGTTTGTGTTCTTCTCTTCATCTGCATTCTTAGCCTTGTTATCCTGGGTTGTTTAGGTTAGTCTTTTTCACTATCACCGAGGGGTCTCAGTTGGTCATAGATCTTTCAAAATATGCTAAAGGTTAACAGACACAGCTAAAATGCAGTTTACTCTATGTAGGATCAACTAGAATTTTCAGATCTCTGTCTCAAGGTATTCAAGACTTCTCCATTTCCCTTTTCACCAAACTCCCTTGAAAACTCAACTCACATTCTTTTCTGGCCACAAACTCAATTGAAAATAGCTGATCAAAAAGGTGAAAAGTGAAGCAAACAACTGGCCCACAAAAATCCAACAGCCTAAATGAACTTTCCACCTTTCCACAATAAAGCATTCATAAGCATGGTAGTTAGATACTCCCATTATTAATGATTCACTAGCAGTGTATTCATTAGTAATAAGCACTAGTGTCATGTCAATAGTGCATCTAAATTGAGCTAATTACATTACCTGATGCCTCATATTTTATGTGTATAATTTATTCCCCATGGGATAAAACCCTTGGCTTTTCTCCAAAGACAGGCAAAGAGGTCTGGTAGTTTGTTCTCCACTGGAACAAGAATGAAGTAAAACCCTTTATATCCCATCCCAGTCAATATTCTTATGTGTATCCAGTTTGCAGGAACTGTGACATTTGCCACTTTTTCTCGTGTAGAGGGCTGTGAATGGTGTTTCTGACTCATGTTTGCTCTGCTTTGCAGTGTGCCCTCGCTCCTTAGCCCAAACCTCTGAGGCAGCTGCAAGTCAGAGGGAGAGGAAACACCTCAGACATCATTTGTCACAAATACCTCTGGGAAGGAGCTAGTATTGTCCTTGATCACTATCTCTCCATTGCTTTAATATTACCACAACTGTCTGTAAGTTGGCATGCTCTTTGAAAAGTTTCCAGACACTAAAAAACACACAGAACTTTCTAAGGTGTCATCTTCTCTCCCAAGTAAATTGAAATAGCCACCCCTTCCAGAAGTAATGTTCTTCTCCAGGGAGTATGAAGACAATGTTCACAGTAGAGAAAATCTTCAGAACATTTTCAAAAGGCTTTATTATTATTATTATTATTATTACAAATAGGGACACATGCCTCTGTAAACATTTTGGCTTAATTTCCTCACTCTTTGACCAGATATGATTGCTTATGTCTTTGCATCCCCACCTGCTGGTTGCGCACCTTTAGGAGTCTTAAAAGTAAGACAGTAGCAATAGGCAATAAAGACAGTCATGCTGTCTAAGTTCAGGAGCCTAACTTTAGTGAATTATTTATCCCAGGCAATTACCCTGGACTTTTACTCTAGTCAGTGGAAAAAGATACTTCCAAGCATATATTCAAATCACTTAAATTAGGTTCCAAAGGTGGCACAGCAGATGCACCCTTCTTATTTACATTTGCGGTGGTAATTTGCTTTCAAAGGAAAATTCAGAGAGCTTATGTATACAACCTTGTGCACAGTTTAACATCTCTCTTTTTGCAGTACCTTGATGGATGTAAGTCTAAACAGAGTACCTTTTGGCCAATCTAATAAAAAATAATGTATTGAAAATAAAATTATGGACTTGTATTTCTGAAAACATGTTATGTCACATCCCTCAAACAGAAAGGAATACTCCAGAGAGGGTAATATGACATGGCTGTGTGGATTTTAGGACTAGCCATGTAGCTGGGACACTACCTCAAGTTTATACATCTTCTCCTAGCACAGATTTTAAAAAGAGCTCCTTTGGAACTTACATTTACCTGGACAGAGGACTACAGTTGTATAAAGGCTTCATCCTCCCCAGATATTTCTGCAGATCTCCTCTTACCTGCATGGCAAGAACATCCATGGTGTTAATTAACTGTTCTGATCTGTCATACACATATAGAACTTTTGCTGGTGAAATTCTCCTGGGACTGTGACTGGGACCTAATGCTCTTCTGAATTGGCAGAAACGTTATGAGAGACAAACTGCTCATTAGGGGATGAGTCTTAGGCACTTGAAAATTCAGATATGCAGAGGGAATGAACCCTGCAGACTGACATATACTGTATGCTCAATATCAAACAAGGGTTCAAGAAACATCCTCCTTAGTTGCATGCTGTGTTATAGACCTCAACTCCAATAGTAGAAAGAACAATCAAAGGGCAAATTTCCACAAATGCTGTCAGCTGCCTACTGCATGTCGCTGAGGGTCATGTTCTGAACACCAAAACCCAAATCCTGTGTTTTTTGCAGTGGGGCTGGGATTTTTCTGTCAGTGTCCTCTCCTCTTGTTCTTCTTCTCAAAGTGCTGGAAACAAAGGAATAAATACTTAGAGTAAGTGACTCAAAACACAGGAAGATTCATTCAGCAGGGACTGTATGGAAAAATTCTGAAGGAAACCTTGACATAAAACAAATCCAATACCTAGTCCTACCAGAGTCTTATATTACAGTTGTACTGACTGACATATTATTAGCTGGCAAGGACTAATGCTACTGTAAAAAAATCCATTATGTCATTTTGACTGTTCAAATACTCATGAAAATAATTTTTGAAAAAATTCCCATTCAGCTTTGACTACAAATACAATAAAACTAGTTAGAAATGAAGAAATTGCTGTTTCACTTTAATTGACACAATAGAAAAATACCATAAACTGGGGAATAAAAGCACGTTGCTCTAGACAAATATTTTTCAATATAATTTTATTCTCTTTTGCTGTCAACATTTTAGACCTCATAATAAAAAAAAAAATTATTTGATTTATCCATTCTACTTGAGACTATGAATCTTGAGTTCATGTAGCACCATCAGAGAAGTTTAGGAATTCAGTGGTCTCAAATGAATGTCAGTTAGCTAAGAGGTGCTCAAGGAGGATCTATTAATAATGAAAGCTCCAGGCAAATGTATAATGCAAGCCCTTCAGATCACAACACAGAGCTCACATTCTCTTGAGAGTCATCTGAGGACAAGAAGCTTTGTTGTAATGAAGAGAATATAATGTACAATGACAGGAACAAAAATCTATATTGTGCATTCTATATGTGTGTTTTTTATATCATAGTATAGCTATTGCTACATAAATAATAGCAAGAGACCCATACAAATAGATAGTAAAGACCTCAAAAGACCATTTTCTAACATGCATTTTGTAATATCTAAAAATAGAAAAATATGTAAAAAGTCCAAATATGGTATACATGGTCATAATCTACATACAGTAAACACAATTTCATATTAGTCTAATGCTACATCTGAGTTAGGAACAAAACTGACTTCCAAGAGAGGCATAAATGTAAGAGCTTAATTACCAGTATATAATATGCTCAAATCAATTTAATAATAAAAAGTTAGTTTAAAAAATTAGAAAATAGTGATTGTGATTTTACTAGTTAGGAAAACAAAAATGTATTTAGTGAATGGAGTGCATGAGAGTCAGATAACAAATTAATAGTATGGTGGGACTGAAGGAGAGGTTTTGCTGGTTCCTAAGACAACATTGCTACTGCTGTTAAAATGTTGAGATCCAGACAGGCAGAAGTTATTTTTTTCTCCTTTATTTAAGGACAGGCATCTACACACTGTTCTCAAGAGCTGTAGAGGTGACCCCTCTATTCCAAAACCATGGACGGGTCCTCTAACTGCTTGACAAGGGTGACCCAGCTCTCGCTGCAGGTACAGAACCAATTCAACCAAGGCTGTATAGAGGCAGTTCCCATGGCCCAGGCATTGGCTGACTGTACAGTCCCAGCTCCCCTCTCCAGGAGCTGCTTCTGGTTCACATGCAGGGTTGATGGCACAGATGGACAGTGTGGCAGCACCCACACCTTGTCTGTGCTCCCAGGGCACCTGAACTCAGGGACAATCAGCCCTGATGGATCAGGCTTGGGCTGCCACTTGGGATGGACTTACCCAGGGATTTACATGGTGTGGACTAACAGGGCTGAGACCTCAGCAGGCATGTCAGTTTACACATTTTACACATCCAGCTCACACATCTGGCTCTTATTTCTACCAGTGGCATCTGCTGTGTGTGCTTCAGGAGCCAAAGGCTGGTTATGCTCAGCTGTAGCCCAGAACCATGCAAGCCTTTTTGGCTGTGGCCCAGTGCCTGAGCTAGCAGGGGACAGTGTGCCTCTGTGACCCAGCGTGCCAGGGATAACTACACCTGTGTCCTGTGAGAAAACTGCAGCCATCCTGCTGTACTGAGCGGCAGTCTTACTTCTGCCTTCACTCATTACCTCCCCGGGTCACTGCAGGTTCTGGGTGGTGTCAGGGTTACATCAGCTTTGCTCATGAAAAACTAAGCTAACTTGTTCTGGAGTCCCACTTACCCCACTCACAGTTGTGTGTGAACCTTTATAATTCCATTTCCAAAGAAACAAATAGTAAAATAATTTCCTATCTAAAGGACTAAGTAGTAAATGTTATTATTATTATTTGTTATCATTATTTTCTACTACTCTTTTTCATACCAATCCACAAGAGAGAGTGCAAGTTACTAAGGAGGCTGTTCATCATAAGTCATTCAGAACTACTGAAGCCTCACTGCAAATCTTGTCCTGGGCTTCTGAACCCATATGGTATTTTCTTAGGCAGCTTATAAATTTGTTTTGTTTTTGTTTAGTTACACCATTTTTCTATCTTATCAGCTTACTATTGCTAAGACAAAGAAAGTCACAAGTATATCTCTTAAGATAGTTCACAATCCTAAAACCTTTTAACCCTAGACAGGAAAGGATGCTGGGACACTGTAGTTGCAAAAGCACATGAGAAGTCACCTTCTCTAGTCCTGTGTGGTTTGTCTGCTGGCTGGTGTTTAAAGAAAGGCTCCTATACTGTTTTGGGGAAATGGAAAGAGTTTCCCTCCTGGGATCTAGTGAGAGGCTCATAATACATTTATGTCATAGAGATCAGAACAAATGAAAGAACAAATATTTCTAGCCAGGATCAAATGTTTGGGAAATATCCAGACTGGTGTGATATCCAAGAATGACTGCTTAGAAAGCCCTATTTTACCCTTTACCAGCTTGTGGAGGAAGGGCAAGCATTTGTCACCTAGTTTTGTATGATATTTTGAGATCTTTATGCTGTTATTAGAACTGGTCCTATCATGAATTTATGAGATGGAACTTCATCTATACATGCCAGTTGGGGAATGTACTTGTCAGCTTACATCTGCTATTACAGAAACATGGTTTATAAAATCAAATATAGGATATAACCATAATCCTCTAGAGTCCATGTAAGTGCAAAAAATCTAATATAGACAAGGGGACATGTAAATAAGCAGAGTTATGAGATTTTCACAGCTTGTGGTAATATATTTACTTCAATAAGAGCATTGACAGACCATATCAGTAATACCCCTACACCTATTAACTCCTCACAATCAAGTGGGTTACAGATGTCAAAATACTGATAGCACATATAAAACAACTAATTTGGTTAGTAGCATTTCATATTGCAATGTTCTAAGGACACAGATTAAATTGGCACCTCATAGCATTTAGGAATTTCGTTTACTCCTTCTCTGCTTCATTTCAAAATTCTTGAGTGACCTACTAATCCCTTGTGTACACTTTGCATCTGATGGCATGCACGCAAGAGAAAAGTATTAAAGGTTTAATCATTTGCCAGTTGGGCTGTGGAGAGACAGTTGTTTGTTTCAAATGCAATATGGTTTTTGGAAGTGTTTAACATTCCTACTTGCAGCTGTTAAAAGTTTTAAATGTTATGCTTCAATTATGACTGCTTTAGGGGACCCCAGAAGCAGTTCCATGATGTGAATGTTTAGGTCTGTGTGTTGCAATCCATTCCAGAAGTCCCAAGCAGATATTAACCTTCTTCCTATGCCCAACTTTTATTCTTTGCTGAGCCCAGAAGGGACCTGTATCAATTCCCAAAATGTGCTCTGCTTTGAACGCAGCCCATCAGTGGGGCCCAGATTAAGAAACATGCCACAGAGTGCCTAATCCTTGTAGACTAGATCAGCATTTAAAGCATCCTAAAATACAGGATTATAAAGACAACTGTCTTTTTCCCCTCGAGGCAGAGATAAGACAATTCAGAACTCATTGAAGGACCTTGACAGGATGTTTACAAAGAAAAATGCATTGTGGGGGGACAATCTTTCACATACCACCGTGGACATGTCATTTAAATTGTATAAGGAAGTTCTTCATCACTTTTAATGGGGAAAAAAGCAATTTGCCTACCTTTTTCTCCACTCATCTCTTGACCTCTAGCTCAGGGAGAGATTGGATCTAGGAACCAAAAAATTCATGTTTACAAATAGCAGTATAAAACCCACACAGCCACTAATACTAGATGCCTTTTTGTTGTCCATATTCCTCTAGCAGGTCTAAAAAAAATAAAGTCATTAATAACTAAGTAATAAGAATTAAGCTAAGGAAAATTTCAAATGTAAAAGCTTGTTTAAAGGTGTTTACTGATGCTCCCTTGATACAATTGCCTTTGGCTATATTACAGCCATAGCTTGTTTTGAGGAGCTGGAATGTCTGCAGTCTGAAAAAAGTGCTGACAGGAAAACTTAAATGTAACAAATGTTGTATAAAAAAGGGCTAAATCTGTAATGGCCATTGTTTTGTTTCCTCTGTGACTTGAAATGAGAAATGAGGAGGTTTAGGTTGGGGTTTAATGAGAGATTTTTCACTTGGAAACATAATTAGGATATTGAAAAGTCTAACAAAAGATGAAGATTGAAACAGCATGGAGTTGAAGAGCAGTGAGTAGAGAGCACTTTGGGGCATGGCTGACAAATAGCAGTCCAAAGAAAAAGAATGGATTAGAAAGACCGATGGTTCTATTCATATTAATTTCCCAAATTTCACTGCAGTCTTTGGAATGGGGATTATTATTAATTAGGTTCTTGCAGCTCCTTTTGAACACTTATTAATTGTCTTGGCTAAGAAATGCCATAATTAAACATAATACGAAAAACACGGCATTATTGAAATTACTTTTCAATCTATGGCTGCACATGTGTACCTATGCTGAAGTCCTTACGAAATGTTAAAAAGTGCTAAGCAATTGAACATTTACTTTAACTTTTCCCCTAAATTGTTAGAACTCCATTTTTTTTCTGCCTAAATTCCTCTCATCCTGGAGACAAGGAGGGGGAAAGACAAGTTGCTGACACCATGGATCAAATACACTCAAACTAATGTTGTAAGAATCAGTGCAGACTGGAGATTTAGGAGGAGTAAGATCCATTCTGCAGCAGAATGGTGCCACCAGTCAGTAGGTTTCCAGCTGTATTAATTTGCTAGTAACTCATGGAGTCAACCTGGACAGTGACTCTGGATTCTGGTAAGTGCCCATAGTCTGTAATTCTCCTTCCTCAATTCTTTAAAAAAAAAAAAAAAAAAAATCCAAAACAACACTGAAGAGAAAGCTGTATCTCTTAAAGACTCAAATTCCCAAACACAATTGAGGTCTGGTCACCTTTATCTGCATCCTGCTTTGGACAAGCTACCCCAGCATTTACACCCATGTCATGACCAGGCTTGGATGGGCTCCCTTTAAACCTCAAATATCACCACTGGAATGCCTTAAAAAACAATGAAATTATTTAAAGAATTCTTTATTACATTGACTTAAAGGAAAGATAGGTCAGAAAGAGTACAGATCACTGAAAATGGACTCTTGCTTTCCTTAGCTCCTGTAACCCACTCAAGAGGTGGAACAAAAGCTTTCACAGGACTGGAATGCAGCACTTTTAATTTTACTGCTATGAAGAATTTCTTTCCAGACAGGATTAATAGTTCACTTACAGAAGATTTTGACCACCAAAAAACTTAAGTTTTTCAGTTAGAAACATATTGTGAGTATCTAAATGTAACACTTAATATTTTCACTGCAGATTTTCAAAACTATTGGATAACCACTTTTATTTAGATGTCAAAACACAGATGTAGGAGTCAAAACTCATCAATATGATTTTAGTATCTATATTTCAGACTACAATTACTATCTCATCTTTATTTAGAAAAGAAAAAACAAACAAACAAACAAAAAACAGCAAAAAACCAATTAAGGCCCGAGCCAAAACTGATTAATTTGGAATTTTCTTGCACCTAGTATTATTAAGAAAATAAAGGATGATGATTGGAAAGGAAAGCTAAAGTGGAGATTGAGAAAAGGACTCAGAGAGAAGCGTGAGAAATTAAGTATGAAGAAGGGAGTGAAAGGGTGAAGACAAAAGAAACAAGATTAAATGGGATAAGGTCTGGGAGAAAAAATCCTCTCTGGCCAGACCTATGGAAACTGATGGCCTAGTGATTATAATTTTGTTTGTAGATTGTCTCTGAACCACTGCCAACATCAGATAATATAGCCATGGCTGGAGTTTAGGAATGAGTTACCTGTTTCCTCTGTGGAAGGAAAATCACTTTGTGAGACATTTTGCAGGGCACTTCATTGATTCAAACTGTAGCTGAAGTTGGCACCTGATAATAGCAGAAATTAATTTTTGGACCCTGGCCACAACACAGAAATCCAAAGGATTAACAAAAAGATATGCACTTTCAGAAAGTCTGATTTTCAACACTCACTCATGCAAATACTAAGTTATTGCTCATGTAACCAGGAATCAGAATAAAAGGGGGACATGTGTAAGAGTGTTAATGTAGTTTTTGGTGCATATCATATAATGAGTGAACTAAGGAAATTAAGAGCTATGTTATGCAAAATGAATATGAATGCAGGATTATTTTGAAAGCCCCTTTGGAAAGAAATGGTGGACTTCTGTAAACTGAAGAGTAAAACATGAGTAGTTTAAGTAGGTGTTTAGTGTAGAGGGGTTTAGGTTTGCTGTGTTAGCAGTCATTGTCTTTCATCACAACTGGAAAATCTGACTCTGAGAGTGGGAAAAGCATCATGCCTCAGGGTCCCAGGATGAGACACTACTGGGTAACTTCAGATTGTTTATGGGAACTTTCTGATGGGGGTGCAGGTAAAAGGAATCACAAGCTCAGCCATAGACACAGGGCTGGAAAAGCTCTCTTGAGTCATGTGAAGTTTGGGATAATGATCTTGGAGAACACAGATAGAAGCACACTCAGTGAGACGAGGGCTAAAGCTATGCACACTTCAGCCTGCTTGTCTGAGGACATTATTTTTCTGCAACTGTAGGGCAGCTGCTGTCCCGCACTGAAAAAGAACAATCCTTTTCTTTAGACATCAAGCCCCAGAGGTCTTTATCTCATATTCAGCTCTGTAAATTATTTCCTTCTAAAATTATAGTGAACTTTAAATGATAGGTAATCTTTTTTTTCAATGCTGATGTAATTTGTTCCATCCTGTAGTACTTGTCCTTGTGTCCTGTCTCTAATGTCCAAATTTCAGAACCAGGAAGCTGAGGTAGTCAGTACAAGCAAAGAAAATGTGAAACTATCATTCTTCTAAGCACATCACTAAAACCACCTTGGAAAACAGCCCAGGCTCTTCCAGTCTGCTTCTTCAGTCATAAGAAATGGAGGTCAACAAATAAAAATTAANNTGCTGAGCTTGACTTCTTCCCCCCCTGAATCACAGAGCATTCAGTGGCATAAGTGAAAATGAGAGTCATAAAGCAATATCTTTGATACAGATATTCAGGGAAGTGGGTTAGTAATATATACCATATTTTTTTATTTGGTAAGAAGTTCAGACTTCTTAATGTCCTGTTACAGTATCTGAAGCATTATG
>WEIU01014872.1:1643-16860 GCA_013389925.1 Aegithalos caudatus
TTTCATGCATCAAATACCCCACTTCTGACTTCTCTTGTTAAATTGCTAAAAGCAACAGTGACAGTAGACATCACAGTTAACAGTGCAACTTCTAGTCTGTGGTACTGTATAGTCACAGCTAAATTAGAATAGAAATGCTAAAGGATAACAGTGTTGTGTGTGTATATATATATATGTAGGTATATATATGCATTGTATATGTTTCAATAATGGTGCATTATTGATAATAAGAACTGATGGATCTACAAAAAAGGATTGAGTACTTATAAGTAAGGTGTCATTAGTGATTGTACTTAATTTTATAGTTGAAAACTGATCTGGCTTATTAGACCTCTAAATCTTCCCATCCCAGTGATCTTTAATTTCATAACTGATACTTATGTATGTTGCTACTCCACAGAGTTACATAAGAAATTGTGCGTCTGAAAGCAGAACAGAAATAAAATTTAGAAAGACTTACTGTGGGGTGTCCATCACAAAAGATGCTGCATTTACAAAAGATGGTCATTGCCAGAAAGCAACTCAGAGATGGCAAGTATAATTAAAACCTTTGTTTGAAACACCTCTAAGAATGTATCTGACATGAATGATTACAATTAGACCTCATACCTTCAAAATAAATGATAGAGAAAAATGGGTGATTTTGACTGTCATTAAGACTGTTGTTGTTTTATATATCTTCCAAACTAATTTAGTTTTGTGTCATGTTTTCAGATAAAAACCTAAACTGGCAGATGCATACTCTACCTTTTGAGCTTTGGCAGGAAGTAGGAACTCTCTTAAACCAAGGCTAATATCTGGGATATATTTGAGAGTTTTGGACTAGAGCACACAGACCACACAGCCAACTGTCTGTAGAGTAAAAATAAAAAAGTTGTAATTAACCATAATATGGTATTTAATACATAGCGCAGACATACATTCTTACAGCAAGTATATATACATATTCCATATATATACTAGTAATTCAAAACTAGAGGTTTTTTTTCCAGTTTTGAGCCTTTTCCCCTGCATTTCATAGAGTTATGTACAGCTATGTAGTACCTACCATAAGCTGTAGAATACCACAGGAAGTCTGAGCCTTTCTGGGGAACAATAATTTTCTTCAATCAGGCCCTCAGAGTGGCTCTCCTATTGAAAAAACTTGTTAGTCTTGAGTGTAGAAGATCTAGAGATGGAAAGAGAAAAAAAAACCTGTTAAGAAATGCACCACACAAAGGGAAATAGGATTTTTGAAGAGGAAAAATGCTTGCTTCACAATATTAATTTGTTTCTATGCATTTAGGGAATGCTGTGTTCCAACACATATTTGTGAAAGTAATGATTGTCACATGTGCAGTTATCTGTTATGCTTTTCTATTTGTGCTGCTAGTGGACATTATTAATTCTTTACAGCTTAATTTTATGAGACAGAATAAAATATACTGTTAGAGGATTGGCATAAAATCAATGTGTAAAGGTGATTCCAGTCTGAGGTTGCCTTTTTTATTTTTAATTAAGTATAAAACGTGAAAAGAAAGCTGATTAATAGAAGGTTCTTTTCTGTAAATAAAAGTGCAGCTTTCTGAAAAGAAACATAAATAGCAGAATTCAGAAAAGATGATATTTCTATTACAAAGAAATGATGTGTGCTACACACAACTTCACAACTGCCCAAAGCTATAGGAAGAGGTGCTGAGTTAAAAATGACCTATTTAGCCATAGCCTAAAAAATGTAAGAATACGACTTTTTTTTTCCAAAGCAGAACTCCTTAAGGAAAAGATGATATGGCTCCCTCCACATGAAATCTTTAACTTTTAATATTCTTAGCTTCCTGTAGGAGTTACCATCACTTTAAAATATTTCACCTAATCTACTTTCTTTTCATTTTCCTTGGAAAAATATATTTGAATTATGTCAATCATTATCTATCTGTCAACATGAAATGTCATAAAGAATGCTTAGAAATAATATATATCCATAAAAATATACAAGTCATGTCCTGTATAACTGCACAACTAAGCAAAACCTATTTTATTCCCTAGTCCTGTTTGTAGGATACTAAATTTCCGTCAGAACTAGAAGGATTGTTTTCACTGTTTGTTGGGCTTTTTTTCCCCTCAAGAACATTATAAGAAGACATGGGATTTTATGGGGAAAGATTTGAAATTTTGCATTAGTTGGTATTAAAGAAAATATGAAAAATTCAATTCCCATATTTTGAGAGCCAAAAAATCATTATTGATTTCAGAAACAATATCAAAACTATTGACCACAATAAATAATCTAGATGACTAAATTTTTAATTCAGTCTCTGAAAATGCAATTTCAAGTTTGGTATGAATTTTTAAACCTTTTAAAGGAACATTCTGTCACAGAAATCTGAAATACAGCAATGGTTTTAAGAGATAGCATTGTTCCAATGTCAATAATATCCTTATCACAGTGCTAAATCCTTGTTACACATAAACCAACTTATACGTCAATGTGAAAATTTTCATTTTTATATCTTAGGAAGAAGGATTTTGCTCACATAGACTAATTTTCCAAGGAGTCTACATATAAGTCACAGGCTTGGTTTGGTTTTTAATTTCTTAGAATCTTGTTTTATTTATTAAATTGCATAAATCCACTAAATTCTACAATGTCTGCAATAACCTTATCTGAGCTTATATCTTAATTCTCACATGAAAAGAAAACCAGACACGATTGATAACTAAATCCTCTAGCAATGTGTTTTTAAATTACAGAAAATAATATTGTTGTCTTAGAATTTTTGACTTGGAATATTGCAGGTATTTTAGTATAAATCTAAGAAAAAATGTGCAGTTTTCATTTACAGGTACTCTTTCAGAAACTACGTTACTTCTTCACTGATTGATGAAAAATTATAGAAGATACTTTACATGCATGCACGTATATTTAGATACACGTAGTCCTTCACTTATGCTTTACTTTATAAAATAATTGTCACAAACTAATACCTACCTGACTTTCAGGTAATTTCTAGTGATAAAAGATTCAAATTGAAGGGGGTTCATGTAACTCAAAACCTGGCAAGTCTCTCTCTAACTATAGCATGGCTAGGCTGTATACCTAAATGCTAATATTTACTGTACATATCTGACTTTCCTTGCCCCCATAGGAGCATTCTGTTCTTCTACCATAGTCTGTAGGACTACCATACTACTCATCTTTCTAGTAAAGTTAAAAGCTTTATTTACTTTATCTTCAACCATACAGAACTGGGCAGTCTTGTCATTTTTTTCTTGTACTATCAAACCTTACCCAGTAGAGCCTTAATCTGTGCTCAGTGCTATCACCATTGTATTTGACAGAAATGTATAACACATTCTATGTTGTGAACAGTTAGAAATGCACAGAACTATGTAAATGAGTCTCACTGCAAGAATTTTTATAACACATTTAAATTTAATGGGCACATACTGAATCTAAAATTCTGCATTAATATACATTTCATGAATTGATTTACAGAAATGCAAATCAATCCATTTCCATAAAGTGATTTTAGCATTTTCTAATCTATCTTTACAAAAAAAAAAAAAAAAAAAAAAAAAAAAAAAAAAAAAAAAAAAAAAACCACAAAACCCTATTTTTCTATTCACTTTTCAGTGTAGTTTAAATCACACATTGATACTTAATAGTAAAGACAGAAGGAGCTGCGAGGCTTCACTTTGGGTTCTAAAGGTTAACAAACAATCTTCAGAACGACTTCTGATATTTCTTCTGAAAGAAATATCCAGAAATAAAGACCTTTCATTCAAAAATATCATGTACCTAGGGAAAAAAACCCCAACCTTCTGCTTAAAACAGAAGGCTTTTTCAACCAGGTAGAAGTGTCCTAAATGCTTTGTAAGGTTATATTATCTTCTACTCCATGATCATGCTATTCTTTTCCCTAGTAAAATAACCTAACATACATGATTTGATGAGTTTAACAATTGTTTTCTCCTTTTAAAATTTAGATCATAAGCTCTCCAAGAAAAAATAAATTTTTGGTTTTGAATATTTTAGAGTACCTGTAGAAGAAATTCTACATTTCTATGAACAATTTCAACAATGCCAAGATTTTTCTGTTGTTCAAGTGTTCCCAGATTTCATCTGGACACAAACTAAGAAGTACAAATCTAACATAAGTATTTCTTTGTGTGTCCAAAATCAAAACTAGTTGCATTTTTTGAAAAATATTTAGGCCTGAACTTCCTCACAATATATAAATTTGCTAATGACCTTTTTATGGCAACTAACAGAACTAATTAAAGATTGCAGAAGCAGTAAGCTGTACAATTTTTCTGACCTTTCTTTTCAGTGAAATGAAGATTTTCACAGATTTTTGAAGTTGCATGACAGTCCCTATTAAACCTGAATCAGAAACAGAATGTTCCCTGAAGATGGACCACTGTCAAGTACAGATTTCTTTTTCTTTTTTATTTTTATTTTTTGGGGGTGGGTTGGTTGTTTGGCTGGTCCGGTTTTCCTTATTTTCTCACAAAGTGAAAAAAGCCTTGGCACAAATAGGAATATGCAATCATGTATAAATACAGCACCAACAGTTTAAAAATTATTTAATTTGGATCTCTCCATAGCCAGCAACAGAGCCCCAGGAACAAAGCCCCAGACAGCTGCTCCTTCACTTGGTGGGACAAGGAAAACAATCCAAGAGTAAAAGAAAGGTCTTATATTGAGATAAAGACAGTTTAAGAGGAAAAGCAAAAGCAACACATGCAAGCAAGGCAAAAAACGAATCACTGCTTCCCACTGGCAAGCAGGTATTCATCCATCTCCAGGAGTGCAGGGCCCCAGTTCTTGAAGTGGTTACTTGGGAAGACAAATGCCATCACTAATAACGTCCCCCTTTCCTTCTTCTTCCCCCAGTTTTATATGCTGAGCGTGAAGCCTTTATGGCCATATGGTCCCTCTGATCAGTGGGGCCAGCTGTGTCCCCTCCAAGCTCCTTGTGCACCCCCAGCCCCCTCACTAGTGGGGTGGTGTGAGAGACAGAAAAGGCAAAGTGAGAGACAGAAAAGAGTGAAAGTAGGAAGCAGCTTAGACTGATTCAGATGATGTTACAAGTAATATCAATTAAGCTAGTTAAAATGATGTGAAATTTAAGAACAAGTAGCTTCTTCCTGTGGTTGTAAAATGTGCTGGAATTAATTTCATATTTTTAATTACTGATTTGAAGGAAAAAGCACTGAGCATTGGATCAATCACCAGTTAAGCAGTAGTTTTGAACTAGTCCACCTCCTAGTTCATGCTTAATCATCTTGTCTATGAGAATGCTACAGGAGAGATCATGTCTAGATAAGCAACATCCACTGCCCTCTTCTCATCCAGCAAGTTTCTCATCTCATTGGAGAAAGTTCCACTACTTGAGCAAGTCCATACCAACCACTCCAAACAACTTCTTGTCCATCATGTAATTGGAAATGGTTTCTAGGATTTGTTGCTCTATCATCTTCCAAGGATCAGTGAGACTGACTTGCCAGTAGTTCCCCAGACACTCTTACTACTCCTTCTTGAAGGCAGGACATTTACTTTCTTCCATTAGAAGAACCTCACCCATTTGCCCATAACCTGTCAGAGATGATCAAGAGCAGCCTCACAATGGCATCCGTTGACCCCCTCAGTACTCAGGGCCATCACCTGCCCTGTGAATTTATGTTAATCTGGTTTGCTTATGTTTTCTAACCTGATACTTCTTCCACCAAGGGGAAGTCTTCCTTGCTTCAAACTCTCAGCATCCAGGGATTGCTTAAGGTTGGCCTGGTTAGTAAAGACAGAGGCAAAGAAGGCATTGGGTATCACAGCCTTTTCTGTGTCATTTTTCACTGTTGCCTTCCCCATTCAGCATCAGGGTCACATTTTTTCTTTTTCTGTTTAAATCCTTGTGGGATCCTTTCTTGTTCCATCCGTGTTCCTTGACAGATTTAACACCACATGGGCCCTAGCTTCCTTAATCCCATTCCTGCACTACTGGACACCGATGCCATCTCTACGTTAGTACCAAATCAACTGCCTGTGCTTTTTTCATTTCTTGTACACTTCCTTTTGTGTTTAACTGGGAGATCCTTTTCATCTATCCAGGCCTCCTATTGCCTTTGTTTGAACTCCAACTCATCTAAGATGCCAGGAGTTACCCTAAAACTGTGGGAAAGTAGCTGAGTAATGTAATCACAACCAATGTGGCAACATACGTTCTCCTTTATTTCATCTAAGATGGCAGGTTTTATACATTTTAGCATAGTTTACATTTCCAGACATCCCCTCATTAGTATGCAGCGTAAAAGAATGTAATTAAACATTGTTTATTTTATATTTAAGGTAGCTAGAGTGTTCAAGCTAACATCTGTACCCATTACTAAATAAGTTAACTATTTTCTCCCTTGGCATACCTTAACATCATTTCTAACTATGCCACTGGCTTTTGGCCTTCACCTAGGCCTGCACCTGGGCCCAGGCTGGGTTGTCCAAACTAATTCAGGAGCAGATCATGCCCTTGCTCCCTGAGAAATTCTGCTACACATCTACATGCTCAAATTCTTGATCTTGGAGGATGTCAATCTTCAACATCAATGAGTTGTCCTGGAACGCTCTTGCCTGCAAGACAGTTTTCCATGATGTCCTTTCAAGCACATCACAGAAGAGACTAAAGGCTGCTCCTCTGAAGTATGTGATCCTGACTTTAGTCCTGCTACCTCTGTTCAGGATCCTGCATTCCTGAATGATTATTGCAGCAGTGGCTGCCCTGGCCTTCACAAGATGAATAATTCTTTATTGTTTGTAAATATGTAAGTCTACCTCTGTTGGCTCCTCAGCCACCTATTTAGAAAGTTGCCATCAAGGCTTTCATAAAACCCCCTGAAATACTCATGCTCCGGTCAATTTTCTCTCTCTGGCTGAAAACAAAACTGAAAAGCACATTTGGCTGAGATGAGAATTTTAACATCGACTGGTGATATGGTTTTAGACCTCAGTCAGTACCTGTGAGTGCATGAAAAAGAGGGGTAGATAGACCAGACAATTCTAGTAAAAACTTGATGCAGAACACATGCAAGGATGATGGAACAAGACTGCTGCATAAAGAATGCATCATAGAACCCTGTAACTTTTTACAGACTGATGTCATCAATATATTAGGTGTATATAATAATCCCTTTTTTTTTTTTTTAATTCAGTATTCTGCCAAAAGTGCTGGAAACAGTAATAAATATTTAACTGTATGACTCATGCTGTCTGGAAAAAAATTTTAAGGGATTGTATGTTAATGTTGCAATTCAAGAATTAAAGTTGTGATTAATAGAATTGCATTTTAACAAAGCAAAAAGGGTCTACAAGAAAATAATGTTTATTATTACAAATACTGTGGCATGATAAGGATATTGTAACATCCAATATTTTGTAATAATAGAAACATATAGAAAATATATTTTATGGAAATAGTGTTGAATCACTTACTTTTGAAAAGCCATACTTAATGCACTGCACAGTAACAAATGTCCTACTATTGCCACTGCAATAAAAAGGAGCAACAAATATCTGCATTAAGTACATAGAAGGTCTACTTGTTAAACAAAATACCAATTTTTAGGGCACAACTGAACTGCACAGTAATTATTTCAAGAATATCAAATATTTTATATGTTTAAAACTTTTTAAAATTGTTTTCAGCATGAAAACTCAAACCATTAAACCCGATTGTTTCCACATTTGTTTCATTCAGCCAATGAACCAAAAAAATCAATTAGTTGCACAGCCTTGTTTTGATGGTACTTTTCTTACTTGACTACTCTCAGGGAGAATAAACAGCATAACGATCCAAAGAGTATTCTACTATCAAAGCCAAATAAAAGTTCTCAAACTAAATACATTAACATATACAGAGAACCCTTACTTCAGACTGATATCTTCTGAAGGTTGTTATTTTTGTTTATATGACTGTGGATCAACTGCAATTAATTTTCTTCTCATCACTTCTATCTAGAAGTGAACTTTAAAAAAGTTAAAACACAAATCAAACCATATTCCATCTCCAAGATACACAAATAGCAAAGGTTGTACTTCTAAAACTTCAATCAAGTATCCATACAACTTATTTGTTGTACTGAATAAAAATAGAGGCATAGAAGTGAGATTTGAAGTGTTTTATCATTTAGATTTAAAGACTTTTCTCAGGCTGGAAGTGTGGCTTCAGAAAGACATATTTGAGAATTAGTTAGCTGTCACCCGAGTAGAAGTGTTTCTCTAACATATCCTGGTTTACTTTTTACTTTGTGATTTGGTATTAATCCTGTAGTTGTGAGGGAGTTTGGAGCAGAGTACACACACAAAGACACAGACAAAGGCACACCCTTTGAGTCCTAATTTACTTAGCCTATAAATAATTTAACACTAATTTACTTAATAGCAAAAGATAGCACTTTTGATTTTACTAATGAGTCTGCAGTAATAAAAAGTGTTTGATAGCAAATTAAAAACAAGGAGGGTTTTTTTTTTTATCTACAGAAGGTGACATAGATCCTGCTACAACTAAGTAGCAACATTGCTTTTACAATCATTAGTAAAGTTAAGAAGCAAGAAATAGACTTATTACACTAGAATTTACCAACCATGAGGCAGGTATTTGTATATTATTCGAATTAATATTCACATGAAATAATTGTAGAACAAATTTTGTATTTTAAAGAAACATAAAGGAAATCACAAAGACTTCTTGTTAAGTTTAGCCATCAATTGTGTAGCCATTTATCTCAAGAACAAGACATGAGAAACTGTTTTGGTCTTAACAGAGGTTAACAGTAAGTGAAGATAATTTTTACTCCCTCCTGGAGTACAATGCTAAATCAAATCAGTGTATTTTTCTCCATATTAATAAACAGAGCCCAGAATCACTGTAAAAATATACTGAATATGAAATGCATGTAAACAGCCATTCCATTAGTGAAACAGGTCAAAGGCAGAAACATTTTTGTCTCTACCTAAGCTGTTCAGACACAATACCCAGTTGTCATTAGCATATCAGTTTCTGATCTCTTAAGGTCCTGACTCTGTTTCTATGCAGCTGAGCTAAATCCTTGGTGAAGAAAATCAAACTCTAAGTTTTTTTCACAGGTATTTAGCCCTAATTTTACACATTTGGCAATTTAAAAGCAATATATACATGAAATACCATACTCATAGATGAGGGAGATCAGTAAACAAGCATATTTTCTGTGTTTTTCTATTAAAAAAAAGAATCAACAACCCCCTAAGCTTAAAGTTACATTTACTAACAAACCTCTCATTTCCTGAGAAGGAAAAAGCTCTTGAAACCACATGTGTATGTATATACATAGATGTACACATACATGCAAACAGACATATATTGTTTTAGCAGTACAATATGACTACTAAGGTCTCCAGTAGAGTACCTGTTGGTATTTTTTCAGGGGAAAAAAATCCACTGCTCTGGTCTATGAGGGACATCCTGTTTGTGGCCTACATCGTGCACATATTAATTTCTGTTAAAAATGAATTATTATTTTTTGCAGTTCTTACAAAAATTTTGCTCAGTCAGAGGATGTTTCTTCTTTTTACTTTTCTTCTTTTTACTTCTCCACCAGTCTAATGCAGAAATCTTGACATAACAATGTAAATTACTTTTTGGTAACTTGACTAAAAAGATTGATAATATACTCATTGCCTCATTTCTTCAGATCCTGCAGAACTTGGAATATATACCATCACCAAAATTAGAGACCTCTTGCTGACTCATTCTTGAAATTCCACAGTTAACATCAGTAAAGTGAAAAAAAGCAACATAGTCTTTAATTCTTTCTCTTGAAAAATGCACATGGTGACTGTTAGCTCCATACCATAACTTCTTTTCATAATTTACACACAGATTTTTGGAACTTTGGATTATTCAACACAATATGTCAACAAGAGGAATATTGCCATCTTGCATTTTCAACAATCCTAAAATATTGGCATAATAGGCTTCAGGACACAGGGAGTTTGTTGTCAAGACTCAGGTTTTTAAAGTATTGCTAACCGCATATTTTGAGCTTCAACACAGAACATTTATCAAATCATCATGCCACACTTAATTTTTCCTAGTAAAAATCTTTAACACAATTAAAAATAAAAATAAGCCAATAAAGAAAAAAGAAAAAGATCAAATCCATGTTTGTCTCCCAGCTGATATTTTTGCCTTGTGATCTACATTTTGCAAACATAGGTTTGTTAAACTTGCCAAGTGATCGATGAATTACTCAACATCTTTAACACACATATGGCCAAAGAGATGAAAAAATGAAGAAATGAAAGCATTTGATTTTAAAACATGAATATTTACAACAATCACTGTTTGAATGTAATGAATTTTAATTTAAAGCTTCCTACACTTAGCACAATATATTATCCTTTACCCAAGCTTGTCATTCTTTTTTAAAAATTATCTTTTAAACCAATCAAAAAAGTTTAGAAAAAGCTAAGATGAATGATATTCTCACTCAAATTTCTGTATTGAATTTCTTTTTTTTAAATTTGGTAAATAGTCTTGTGGTGTTGTTTGGATATACATGAAAAAGTTACCATTGAGAACAAAACTGTCAGCACATAATCACATTGTTGCTATAATAAAAGTATTCTATATCTTGCATTTCAACACAGTCAATGAAAAATGTTGCCAGACATCCCAAATTAATGCCTTCATTTATTTTGCCTCCTTTTAAACAAAACACTGACTACGTCAAGCAAATAATTCAAATGTTTGAGGAGCTTCCAAGCAGATATGGCAGGTGAAGCTCAAGAAAAGTCACAAAACTTCTTTCTATCCTGTCACTTGGAGTTACTCACTGGATTTAGTCATCAACACACTACATTCAAAATAACTTCAGAAGCGGCCCATATTTTTCATTGCAAAGCAGAAAAATGGAAAGTGTTTTGAAGTTTGTTGGGTTTTGTAATGCTGAAGTTCCAGGGGTGCCAGCAGGAACCACAAGAACTGATTTACAAATGTGCTGTCAAGACTGGCAAAGACATTTGGGCAGCTGCCTGCTTTGTGCTGTTAGCCATATGCAGGCTGGAGGTGGCACTTTTTCCTCTCTTCTTGCCTCAGCTTCCCGTCCCTGCAAAGGTTTTAATGCTCCCTTGTTCTCCTGGCGTTGCTCAGCCTGCCTTCCTCACCATCACAAAAGAGGCCCCTCTTACACCACAGCCATGCTGATCCATCAATCACCCATTATATCCTCGTCTTGGCCTCTATCATATCTATGGGACACGTACACCTGTCTCAATGTCACTTCAGATTCCTCAACCACATTGAAAAATCAATTAATCTGAAGCTACTTTTGTGTACAATGGTTAACTACTACCAAACATACAATTACTAACTGGCTGATAAATTCAGGTCAATGATTGCATCATTATTATTATTATTCACACATTCAAGGTAACTGATCATGTGAAGACAGTCAATCACTCCCGCAGGTAATAGATCAAATTCAGAAAAAGTGAAGGTGCTGCCGTATTGAAACAGTTTGCACTTCAGCACTGTCACTGTTATGTTTTAGAAACCCTGATATATAGAAGATTTGAAAAAAGATTCACAGCATTGTACGAGTGTGTGATGTGGGAAAATAAAAATGAAAATAATTCTTTTTGTTAAATATTTCTCCATGGTAAATCTTAAAAGGATTTTCAGCAAACTTATGTGGTCTTTGCAAGAGAAATTTTTATTATTTTTTTTTAAAGCTTTCTTTTACCACAGAGCTTTGATAGCCTGGGACATCTCCAAGATTTATTTGTGCAGTCTACCAGAGTCTACATGTCCCTAGACAAAGACTACCATCTGTCCTTCAATTTATTCAAAAGTTACTAGGGTGGACTAACCTTGTCTGGCTGTCAAGTGCCCACCAAGCTGCTCTTGTATATGACCTCAATAGGACTAGAGATTAAAAATCCACATGTGGGTCAAGATAAACAAGTTTAATGGGGAAAGGGGAGGTAAACAAAGGAAAAGCAAAGCAAAAGCAAAGGAGATTTAATCTCTACTTCCTATCAGACAGCAGTGTCCAGCCAGTTCCTAGGAAGTAGGCTCTTATAATACACAGTGTTTACTTTGGAAGACAGAGAGGATATTGCCTTTGCAGATCCAGTTTAGCACATACAGTTGTTCTACCAAGAGGAGCTGTGTTTCAGTAGGAACAATTTCTGAAGTGGCTTTAACTCCTGCATTATGTGCTAGTATTTCTTCTCTTTTGGAGTAATGGGCTTCAAAATATTCCTGCCTGATACTGAAGGAATTGAAAACACATCCTGTGTACCTGTTCCTTTGACAAAATTCCCTGAAGTTCCTTCTGATTTTCCTACAGCTTTTTCAATCTCATCACTACGAGCTTGGATAACTAAAGAGAATGATAGTCAGAGGGTCATATCAGATTAGAGTTTCCTAGTAAAGTCCCATACCCAGGCCTCAGGGAAGCAGAAAACTCTCCTGTGGATGTGTCCTGTCAGTATGTTGTGCCCCTCAGAAGGGAGTTGCCTACGACAATTATCCTTCCTTTTTGCTTTGTAAAACTAGTTGCAACACATGGGGTTGGCTGACTCACCCTAGGCAACCTCCAACACGGTCTTTCTCCAACCTTATCATTTTCCTGGCTTCAGTTTCAAGAGCCTCATATCTTTTATCCTTTCCTGCCTGTGAAGGAGAGCATAGGGGACTCTCTGCTTCCTGAGGTAGCAGCTTCCAGGGCTTAGATGCCCTGGTACTCCTTAACCTTTCCACCTCCTCTTGAAGTTGTACCGCCAGGCTGAGTAGAACGTCAGCCCGCTCACACCTCACACAGGTATTGTCCCTGCTGCCTTCTGGTAACGATTATATATATAAGAAATATTATACACATACAAAATAATTGTATACTGAAGAATATACAAGAACAAACAAGAACCAGCTGCTTAAACCATACTAGAACATTAGAACTCAAATCTCCCATAAGCTTCTGTGGGAGCAGACAGCACAATGTCTTCCTGAGAACAGCGTTATGCCACAAGGGGAACTTGACCTTCTGAACTGACCCTCTCAAACTAGGAGAAGTGTCTCTGGGACACGGAATTTAGGAATCATGAACAGCAAAAATCACCACCTTTGCCAGGATTCAGCTGCTCCCTTATGGATTAAAAACCTGATGCATGAGAGGCTCAAAAGCACTATTTAGAAACATGTATTTATTGAAATCTTTATTTTTAACCAAGTAAGACAAACTTCGTCTTCTTCGTATTGCTCATAGATAGGATAGGAAAAAAATGGATAAAAATAAGCAGCACAGATCAGGAATCATTTGGTCTGAGTGAAAGAAGGAAGGAGGTTATGGATTTTATGAACATATACATTTAACATGTGCATGCTGACTAATGACTTAATTCAGACTGTTGTATATATGTCACACTCATTTCTTTTCCTTGGGGAAATACTCAGTTAATGTAACCCATTATTTAGGGAAAACAATGAAATTGTTTAGAATAAAAACCAAAGTATTGCTATTTTGGTTGATTGTTTAGAAATATTCTCAAATTCAAATAACAGTAATACATGGCCAACATTTGTAAAAAGAATGGTGACTTTTCAGCATTTTGTGGACATTTCATTTATACCTCCAAAGGACATTTGAAACTGCATATCATGCAATATAGTCAGAAATCAAAGGACACAATTTGTTATTATTTCTTAGCAAGACATTTCCTGCTCATTAGCAATATAGCACTGAATTATTCTTAAATCATTCTTTCTGTTTACTGAAAGAGATATAAAGGTTATGTCTAACAAATTCCTTCTTAAAATGAGGACAGTAATTTAGTGGTACACAGGGATAGATGTAGAAAAGACAAATAATTAGAGCTAGAGATTTTGAAACCAAACTGCAGGAGGCCTGTTTACTTCAAAGAAACTGGGTGTCACTAGAGTAAAGAAGGGAAAATAAGATGGCAGTCTGCCAAGGTAAGTTTCTGCTGGGTGACAGTATGTATTCCAAACTAGAAAAATTCTCGTTATTTAAGCGAATTTGACAATGTATTTATCCATTTTTGATGCATATTTGTTGTATATTTGGCAATATAATCAGGTTAAAAAGGTATCCCTCAGTAAGATATGCATGTGTCATTATAGGGAGCATAGCCACACTCAAATTATTAAAGAAGTTTTCCTGGTTCATAAGTTCAAAAGCTGATATAAAATATTTCTATATTTTGGAAAGTAGCTTGAATTGTGTTTCCTTTGAAAGTATTTTGAAAGGGAAATGTTGTGCCTCAAATTTTTTTTAATTTTTTTTCTAACACTGAGGTTTCTAAGTCCGTTACACTTTTTGACAGTAAATTTATGTCTAAAAATGTATTGGTGGGGAATGCTGCATTAGTGACATTGCTACCATCTCCTTCTTCAGAAGCAGAAAGAAAGATGACCCAACCCAGAGAATTCTTCCTCTCCCTTCTCAGAAGACCATGAAATGCAAGGAGCTGAACAGGATCAACATCTACAAAAAGAAGTCTTATTTCTTGTAATAAATATTAGTATTATTAAACAGTTAACTAATATTTATTCTTAATATCAACAGATTTTAAGAAATATTAACTTCATTACTATGTGTTTGACTAGGTTAAGGCAACAGAAGGTACAAAGCCAAAAACTTGTGTTTAAAAATATTTTTCTCAAATATAAAGAAATAAATTAAACTGATATTTTGCCTTTAGGAGATTTCCCTGGAAAATAGGGACAATTTCTACCAATTTTGTTACATTTTTATTTTGGTCAACTGCACTTTTGATTTCACTGGACCTTGAAAATCTTCTATACAGAAATAGAATAAGAAGGAAGAATCTTCTTACGTTCAGAGAAAATTTTTAATTTTTCCAGTTTTTTTCATAGTTTTTCCTGGTTTTTACATGGTATTAAAATCAATCCTAAAATGGCCATGACATTAAAAAAAATGTATCAAAGCATTTAAAGTGATAATTTTACACTTGTATTAACTGAAATATCAAGGAGAGTTTAAAAGTTAGTTTTCCTTCTTAATTCTATTACACTTATAGTCATCAAATCATATTATAGGATTTACTGCTCAAGCTGGTATTTCACTAATCAACTAGCACACTTTTGTGTGTTGCTTATTTTAGTATTTGAGAACTTGTGTTTTTTACCCATTCAGCTACGCATTTTATCAATCCAGTTGAATTTTGCAT
>WEIU01014876.1:0-15860 GCA_013389925.1 Aegithalos caudatus
TCTGCTATGTCAGAAGTCTCTTTGCCTCTAATGTCTCACATGTGCTTTGCTTCCACGGGTTAATGAAAAACATTTTGCTGTAGTGGCTGAGCCTCAATTTTGAGGTGTTTCTTATCACTGTTTCTATACAGTGTAATGCTTTATAACATTAGAATATGAAAATATCCCTCTAATGCTATCTGTATGCTACTATCTGTAGCTATACTAAATTATTTTGTCTTTCGCTTAGAAAACCTGTGTTTTTTGTAAATATTTCATAGCAGGGAGTTGACAATTATCCAAATGCACATTGGAATCATCCATCACTGGATTCAGCACTTGCTATCTGTAGAAGCTGGCTGTCTTATCTGTGAACTTTAAGGAGTAAAACAGTTTAAGCAAACTTCTTCCTGAGATCTAATCAGTTTCCAGTGGAGCTTTCCAAATTTCAGCTGTGTCTTCCATTTTCTTCATGCTAATTTAACTGTGGAAACTGGCTATACCAGAGAGAAAATAGGGACATAAATCCTTCTTCTATTACATCTTCGGCTCATTTACTATTTCATTCACAAGGCTATTTCCCCTGCCTCTTCTGCTGTGTTTTGTTCAACTTCTGTTCCTGGTTTTAAGTCCCTGAGAAGCGCATGTGCCAGAACTCTTGAAAATCAACTTTAAGAAGTTTACCCATCTTTCAGAGGAGCACAATGTCTACCAAAAGAATCTCAGAGACCAGCTGCATATCTGTGAAATCAAACATCACTCCCCATTTGAAGGTTCCTAAAGCTTATACCAGTCAATATTATCTCATTAGATGGCTGCTTTAAAATTGGTAATTGCCTCCAAAAGCAACTGAAATGTCAGCTGAGGTATAAAAGGTGTCAATTGAATTTTTCTTTAAAGGAAACAGAGAAATTGAAATAAACTGTGACTGGACAAAGTAGTCAACATCCCTTAACCTTTTCTACTTAAGATTAAGGCACTGAACAAATACTTTTCTTATCTTTCACAGTTATTTGCAAAGCAGAATATTATCCTTTGTTTTGTGCATCTTGGTGTTATTAAAAGTGAGAAAGCAAAGCACAGGAAGTGAACAGTGTTTTCTCTTTAGATCTTATTGTTATTATATGTTGTATTGGTTATTTTTTATCATATACTCTTAAAGAATTTTAAACAAGGGAAAATGTCTCATTGATTACAGTATAGTTATCTCTGTCAGGGGAAGAAATTGCACTTAATCAAGTATTTTCTCAGTATATTTTCTCAGTACTTGTCCTTTCAGCCTCTTTTTCTGGTAGTGAAATGATATGTCTGGAGAGATGGAGTGCTTAAAGATATTTGTTTCTAAGTTTTTCTTTAAACACAAAAATGGAGAAAAAATTGTGTTTCTGTTGTCTTCAACAAGAAGAGCTGAATCCTTTTTCTCCCCATCTTTGTTTTCTACACAGAGGAAAAGCTATTAAAAAGCTGGAGACATACCAATGTTTTCTTGAAATAAGTTTGCATGGTACATTTGGCAAAGGCATTCAAATTTACTATTCCCTATATAACATTCTGTTGTGTTTATCCTATTTCTAACTAACACATAACAATGTTCAAATTTTTTTTCTAAAAGTAGAGTGAAAATTGTAGGAGAGGTAAATTAAAAAACATGACTTCTACTTATAATTTCATGTTGTTTAAGCATAAGCCAATTAGATCTTGCTGTGCTTAATCCATCCGTAAGTGTGAGAACATTCACCGTTGATTAATTGCATCTCATAAGCATTTGGTGGCTGCACATTCCTTTTAAAATGTCAAGGAAGACAGTAAACATTTGTAAGTTTTCTTTTTTAGAACATATATGCAATCCTTCTATAGAAATAGCCAGAAGTTCCCTCCCATAGATAAAAAGACTATGGTAAATATGTTTAGAAATAATTTTGAATATTATTCTACTCCTATCCTCTTTGATTAACACATTTTGAAATCTTTTCCAATTTTATGATTGACAAAATACTGACTATGCTAATCTAATCTCCTTTTTATATTTGAATGAAGTTTGGGACTGAAAGAGGTAATGGGCTAACATGGACATTCCTTCTTTCACTTTAGAATAGCATATGAAATTGCTCAGATTGACTTTCTTATTGTGCTCTTGAGAATATAACTCTTTGTGAACACCTCCAGAAGTGGTAAAATAATGATTTACAATACATTCAACTCTTAGATAAACTATGTCTCATCTCCCAAGTTAATGGACTTCACTGCAGGAACTCTATAAAATATGAATTTAGCTGAGATGACTTAAAATTCATTGATTAGGAATGATTCATTGGCTCGGTAATAACTCTTACTGATTTTTAACAAGCACTACTCAGGAACAAAGCTGTTTACCTATTAGAGAAAGAGGATATTTTGGTTCTGTGGTGTTTTTTTTTTTGGTTGCTTTAGAGCTAGTATGCAGTGTTTGTGAACAGTAAGGTTTATACCCCAATTGTAAGTAATGGCTAGTACCCCACTATTCCATTTCCCTAGTTCTGATGAAAAAAAACTATCCTGAGTGTGCTACGCATTAATGAATTCCAATTTGGAGATATAACTAAAAATAGTGATGAAAATCCCTCTGTGGCCATATTTTCCTTACATACATTCAAGAATAGAATAGAAAAAAAAAGTGCTTCTAGAAGTTTTAGATATTGCCATAGACCCTAGAGTTACCATGATAAAGAATGCAGGAACTGAGCATTCCTCCTTCTCACAGTATTAAAATGTGTGGAATATAATGTTTAGATGTCTGATTATTTATTTGCTAAAGACAATGTTTTATTCTCTCAGACATGAAATTATTTTTTACTCTCAAATAAGTTCTTTTCTCTGTTTTCAGAGATTAAAAATTCAGGAAAAAAAATCATGGAACATTTAAAATTGAATTTGCAAAAATAGTAAATTTAATTATATGAAAGTATGCATGCTCTTGGAAGAAAGTGTTGAGATTTTCACTGATTTATATGCATGCTTTTAATTTCTTTCTTTCTTTCAAGAAAATTAAGTCAAATTGATCATAGATTTATAAAATTATTTGGGTTGAAAGGGACTTTATATATCATCTAGTTCGAGTCCCCTAGCTTGGACAGGAACATCTTTCAGTAGACGAGGTCACTCAANCCTATTACTACATATCTTTGTGAAAAATCTATTTCCAGCCTTCCTGCAGGCCCCTGCAGGTACTGGGAGACCATAATAAAGTCTTCCCAGAGCCTCCTCTTCTCCAGACTGTATAACCCCAGCTCTGTCAGCCTGTATGCATAGGAGAAGTGCTCCAGCAGTTTGATCATCTTCCTCATGCTCCTCTGGATTCACTCCAACTGGCCCACACCATACCTATGTTGTGGTTCCCAGAGGTAGACACATTTCTCCAGCTGAGGTCTCACGAGATTGCAGTAGTGTTGGGAAAATCACATCCTTCAACCTGCTGGTCTTCCCCAGCCTGTATTTATGCATGGGATTGCCCCGATCCAAGTGCAGCATCTCACACTCAGTACTGCTGAGCTCTGTGGGGTTCATATGGGTCTACCTCTCAAGCCTGTCATTGTCCTTCTGGAAAAGGGAACAGCTAGGATCTCACATTCTCTCAGAAGAGAGAACAGGTGTCAAAGTATCTTGCATTAAAAGGAGATAAAATGGGAATAAAGCACGTCTCTATATTCAGTCTGAAGTACAGGGCATGGTCTCCAGACATGTTTCGTAATTGTGCTATGTGTTTTACTCTCCAGTTTTCATGAAAGCTGTGTTAAGAGGGAGATAGATGCTGGCTAGATTTTCCTCCTGCTTATGATCGTTGACAATACAGGCTCAACAAAAGCACTTCTGGCGGTGTTAGTTTATTTAATAGAGAAAAAATTGATCATGAAATAATGTGTTTGCATAGAAAATAAATATTTGTGGAAGCAATTGTTTTTGATGTTTTAAGTTGGAAAGAAACAACTATGTAATGAGTAGAGAGAAAAAGGAAGTTGTGTGGGTAAAAAACAAAAACATGCTTTTACATCTGTTATGAATATATTACCAGTGCAAAAGGTTTTATGGATAATGCAGAAAAATAACCTTTTGATGTGTAGGTTGGTGTCAAATTGTGAACCAGCACTATAAAATAATTTATTTTGAGGTAGCATTTTTATTTTTTAAGTAAATGCCTGAAGGAAATACTTTAGGAGAGTAAATGACAAATAGTGTAAAAATACAGTCTAGATGGGTTTCAGCTTTTAATGTGGATACTCAAAGTGTCTGTGTGAATTAAATCCTACTTTTGCAAACCTATAGAATAGACAATTAGAGTGAGTAGGAGTACATCTCTTTGAGGAAATCTTTATGAACATTCATGGGTTTATGTGGAAGTTTTAGACTTACCGACCTCTCAGTTGCAGAATGGCATAAGAAATATCACAAAACTAATAGTATCTGGCAAAGTTCAACCTAAATTGACAGTGCTACTCTTCCTTAAATATATTTTTTAAAGTATGGAGTAAAGCATGCATTTCTGAAGCTCTGAGTAACAGATTTTAAATCTGGAACTGAACACGAACATTTCCTTGAAGACTGCAAAAATCTTACTGATGTTTAGATCTGTTCATGTTGAGAAGAAATAAGGAGGGAGAATATGAGGAACACAATTTAACTCTGGTTCACTGTTTGAAGTGTTATCCCTCTTAAGTGATGCAAAATGGTGGAAAGACAAAAAAAAAAAAAAAAAAAAAAANCACATGTTTCATCATAGTAAAAATTTCTGGAAAAGGTGTTTGTGCCTTTTCCTGAGAGTAATTGAGCAGGCTCATCTCAGATGGACAAACAAACTAATTTGGAGGTAGAAGAAGGAGTTAAGGAAATGGTTTTGTAGTAAGCAACATATTATCTGTCGTAACCAGAGGGAATGTCTGCAAGCAGAGAGGTCTACGTAAAAAAGCACATTGTATTTCTACACAGTCATTGAGGGGCAGACCTGATTTTCATGTTTTCTATTCAGTCTTTTTCACTCATTAGATTTTGATAGTCTCACATTTAGCTCTTTAATTACTTGCTCTGGAAATCCATTATCCATTATCTTTGAAAATTATCTCGCCCTCTAAATTCCACTTCTTATGGAGTGATGTGGAAGCCTTTAAAAGAAAGACTCAGACAATTGCTCCTCAGGCCCTGAAGCTGTGAATCTGTATTGCTAGGTTTGTTAACTTGCTCCAGAATGGCTTGGAGCAAGTTAATAAAAAACTGAAAAATAACAGAGGAACATTTTTATTTATGTTGCCATTTGCAAACATATTAAAGAATCGTTCAATGTTTATCACAGACAACAGTAAGCACTTTAGAAGCGTAAAAGAAAGGGAAGCATCATCTTCAGCTTGGGGAAAAGCTCCAGGGAGATGTGGAGAAAATCCTTCTTCTTTGATTCTTCATAAAAGAAACAGAATCTCACAAATCTACTTTTTCTTGTCTAATCAGTGTTTCCATACACACAGTGTTTATGGGTGTTTTGTTAACAGACTTATTGTTTCATGAGACTTCTGATATTTTTTTTTAATCATAATTAGTCCTATTTCTGTTTTCATTTTGTGGAGTTCTGGGCCTTGCTACTCTCTGTGGCTAGCTCTTAAATTTACAAGAAGTTATACTATCATAGCTAGGCTATCTTCAATAATGTTGAAAAATATTGTCTGCCACTTCTTAGTTTAAAAAGTTGTTATAGTATCCGACCAGTTGTTGAAAACAATGAAAAAGTAGGTAAGAAAATAATAATATATTGAACCCCACAGTATTTATTTAAAACAAGTGTAGATGTTTTTACCATCTTGGCTGATGGTAAACTAGATTTGATAAAACTAGATTCCCACTTTCCCAAACTAGATTTGGGAAAAACATCAGCAGTGTCCTTCACATGATTTTCATTCACTAGGACTAACAGTGATTTCCAGAAGTCAGGGTACCTTTATCTTACCACCTGGAATAGCAGCAGTTTTTCTGACAGCGTATTTCCCTTGACTTCTCATATTGTCTATTCTAAAAATTTCAAGGTGATTTTATGGGGGAGACCAATATGCACTTTAACATGGTTATCTTCCCTGTATTGGTGGTCTGTATAAAGGGCTAAGGACATTTATTGGGCAGCCTCTCCTTCTTCTGACTGTGATCATTGCAGTTCGATTGTTGCTCTTGAAGGATGGCTGAGTCAAAAGGTGCTGCTATTTACAAATTTAAGCATCTTGCTTGTGAGCTTTTAACGCTTAATCATAGACTTTTAGTCCTCAGATGTTTTTGTCCCTCTGATAATTTCTACAACTGGAGCAGCTGAATGGTAGATGAAACTGACCTGTGAATACACAGGAAAGGGATTTTGTCACCCTGTGTCACATAATTACTATTTAAGTAGTTTCTGGGAGATGCCCATCTTAAAGAAACAAATAACAAAAAACCCACAAAAGTTTCACAAATAAATTTTGGTTACCTCAATCAATCCTTGAACTTTAGCAAGTTTTTTCTTTTCTTTATTTTTTTAAAGTTCAGTAGAAGAGGAAGTGAAATACAATTTAGCATACAGCAGGATGAAAATAAAACAGAATAAAGATCATTGAGACCTAGTTAAGCATTATCTGTTTGCTTTGGAGATTTTTCTGATAGTGACCGCTGAAGTTCAGCCTTGAGAGAAAGAATAAAAGTTGAACTACAAAGGTGAGTTTTGTTTAACAAAATCAGTTAATGTTGACATTTTAAAGTAACTGATTAAGTAATATGATGAAGAATTACGTAGAAAGTTCTTGATGTTTATAAGGCACCTGTTCTCTCATTTTTAACTCTGATTTTATTAAGATATCCTTTTTATCTGTAACTTGTCCCTATGTATCTCTAAGGTTTAGCTGTGATTTTATATCAGACCTTGTCAACATAAAGTTTTGGAAATGCTGTAACACTATAGTATGAGCTTAAACACTTTAGGATGGCTGCAGTTTTACTGATAATGATATTTTTAATAGATGCATGAGATACTAGTATGGAGAGATAACAGACGTGCATAGGAGGTCTGTACTTCATTGCATCTGAGATATTTGTGAAAATCAGGCATAAGTCACTTGCTTTGTACACACTTTTTGTGTACAACAGACAATTAATATGTATTAGCAGGACATAGGTTTTCCGTTTTGGTTTTCCTCACACAACTCTCTAGAGCTACAGAAATCTGCTATCTTACCAATAGGTCTTTTCAGTGTATCTGAGGTAAAGCTTTACAGGCTGAGCTAAAAACGTGGTCTGGAATTTACAAGCCTATACATTAAAAAAAAAAAAAAAAGCATGCAAGGAAGTGAAGATCTCTTGTACTAAGTAAAGATTTAGTAGTATGGTCTTAAAGGTGATAAGGCTACACTGGCTCTGGCATCTCAGCCAACTTCAAGTTACAAGTGTCTTATGCTGGAGTATTATTGAAAAAACAGCATAACACACACAGAGTAAGAGGAAGTGTGTTAAAATCAAGTAGTTAAAACAAATTTATTGAGAAATCACTTTTTTACCATTACTATGTAAAGCCCAGTCTGGCTCCAGCTCATGTTTGTGTTTCATTTTGGAGTTCTGCTGTTTCTTTCAATTCAAATAGGCCCTCTGCATTGTGTTATATCGTTTTGAGTCCCAGTTCATGACTTAGACCACATGACTAGTCTAGAAACAAAATACCTTTCTCAACTGTGCCTCTCACATGCTGGCTGAGCTGGAATATTTCACGTTTTCCCTCCCATCTCATTTTTGACAAGTAATATTACTTTCCTATACAATAATTTTCCTTTATAAAATGTTTTACCATACTTCAGGGAAATTTACTAGAATTACTGAAAACTGTGAGGATCTATGTATTAATGCTAGATTATAAATATCAAAAGTGAATTTTTGGTTCAATTTGTAATGTGGGTTTAAGACACGTGTTGAAAATGTTGTAAAGTAAGGTCTGGTTTTTAACCCTGTAGTTGAGAAAAAATTGCAAATCACTTGAAGTTAGGTTCTTGGGATCTTTTTGTTTGTTTGTTTGTTTGTTTGTTTTTTAGGCCACTTAGAAAGTTTTAAAGGATTTTATTGCATTAACTTCTATTACCTTTCTAAAAAAAAAATCATCAGTTAATTTATGCACTGATTAAACATCTTCCATGCCTTTCTAAAACATTCTTAATTACAAAGGCTGTTTCCATAGTTACAATTTATATCTTAATTTCATAGTAGATTTCTTTCCATTTATTCACCTCATTCCATTTATCTACCTTATTTTTTATTTGAACAACACATAAACTTCAGAGGTGCTTATCTCTTACAGCTTTTAGGAAGGAAAACTGTATTAAGGCAGAGATAAAACTGTTTAGCATGCAGCAACTTCAATTACCATGGACTTCTCTCCTTAATAGAAATACAGGCCTTTGAAGAGAGTTTATAAGAAAATAAGCCAAAGAATCAATTAGATTCTCCTAGAATTGAATAAAGAGTCATAAGCACCATTTAAAAGGTGTTATAGGTTTTAACAAACAATGATAATTTTTACTGTTTGTGAAAAATGGATGAGTCATGAAAGCATTTAAAGTATTTCTAAACAACAGTAATGCTAAAAGAAGCACATCGATATTTTAATTAAAGTTGAAAAATATTGGTTTTTTCCCCTTATTAAGCTTATTTCTTCACAGAGAGCAAACATATTGGGAGGAAACCTGAGGAGAAGGAGTAGAAGGTATTTGTTGACAAAAGCTCAGCATGATCCAGCAAGATATGCCCCCAGCCATGGAGAACAAACAATGTCCTGGGCATGACCAGTAGGGCAAGGGAGGGGATTCTGCCCCTCTTATCCACTCTGGTGACACCCAGCCAGGACTGCTGCATCCAGCTCCGGGGTATTCAGTACAGGAAAGACACGGACATGTTGAGGCAGGTCCAGTGGAGGGACATGAAGCTGGGGGCTGTATTTGCTCAAAAGATGAACAGAATGCTGGAGTAAATTTGCTAGATCAAGACTTTCTAGCGCAAAGTCCACAGACATTTAATAGAAGTGATCTAGCAGCTCACTTGTGAATAAAATATTTATTCTATGGCTGCACATGAAACCTTTAAGTTCTACTCCATCCTTATTGTTATGCAGTCATAGCCAAAATGCCTTAAGGTTATTTATCCGCTAAGTTTTTATACACTGACTTCAGCTTTTGGCAGTCCCTGCTGTTTGTTAGTGCAATGCTGAATTAGTCAAGGATTCTGGGAAAAAAAGAGAAATACCAAACTTGAAACAGACCTCAGACATTTTTAAGTGACAGTTTATGACCAGTCTCATACTTGGCCAAAAAAGACTATGAAAACAATTTCCTACCATCCATCTTAGTTTGAAAGTTGAATTTTCTCCTGAATATCAAAACCTGCTGGGGCTAACCTTTTATCAATTTCTTGCTTAGATAGTGCTGAAATGATTTATGCCTTCCAGTATATGTGATGGCGGGTACAAAGGAACTCTTTGGTTGCTAAGTTTGAGTGGTGAATTCTACATTTTCCCCTTACTGCTCAGTCAGTTTGTGGGGATCTCCTGTGCCCTGAAGCTTAGACTAGGAAAGGTACAGACTGAACATTCACTGCAATCAACAAACTGGCAAAACTCTGTAGTTCCAGAAGTCATATCAATCTAGCCACCTCTAGAAAGTAGTCAAGCTGGATCAATACATGGCATGCTAGATTTTTTGTTTTTCATGGCATGAAGTGACTGTATGATGTCAAATGCACACTGATTGCAGACAATGCTATTATGATGTTATCTAAACTGCTTTAGTTTCCAGCACAGCAAAAATATTTATTGGGTCTCTCTTCATTTTCCTCTTTATTCAGGTAGTTCATTCTGTGACACATTTAAGAGAGCTGTTCTTCTTTGAAGTACCTAGATTTCACTTTAGGATATACCCCAATAAAAAAGTAACGCAGTCTGATCCTTAAACTGCTTTCTAGCCAGTAGGGAGTAAAGGTGAGGCAAAAGATTTTATGTAAGATTGGCCAAAGGCAATGAAGAAAAAAACAGTACATGCATATTTTACATCCACAGCATCCATGGCATTCTCTAAATTGAATATTTGCTGCCATTTCATGATTTCTTGTCAAGTGATGTGTGTTCTAAAACTTTCTGGAGACAAATGAGGAATTCTCATCAATTATGATGACATTTAAAATGCTTGTATTTTCAGTCATGCTTGTGACTATATCATGAAAAGATTATCTCCTTCTCCTGATCTTTCCTTTCCTGTAAAGTAAAAAAGAAGTAGGATTCTCCAAGGTAAAAGACTATAATTGGTAACTTTCCAGAGTAAAGCTTTGAAGCTGATATTTTTATCCTCAGATTTTCATATGACCATTGTGAGTGTATAGTTTATAGTGTATAGCTTACAAGTGAGGTTAAAGTCTATTAATTTTCTCCTCCTTGAAATTTTTCTCCTAGATAATATTTATAATATTTTCTTTATATTGATAGAGTTTGAAAGACATTATATTGAATTGTCTGTGGCATGAAGTTTAGGCAACGCCCCAAACTCTTTATCTTTCTAAATCAAGGTGACTTTCCATAATGAAGAGACACTCTAAATCACCCTTCTTCATATATCTCTTCTCTGTATGTTCATGTGCTTCTTCTCTCTATAGATTTACTTAAGAGTGAGTGACGTACTGGCAATGGACTATGCCAGTGGGCCACAAACTGCTTATTGCCTGAGTCACCACTGAACATTATTTTTATTGACTTGCAGTGAGGCTCTCTGATTGACAAAATGCGGGCTATGTGACTCAAATGTTCCTTAAAATAAAATAATCCAATGTAGGATAAGCCATCAAACAAAATATTTGCTTTAAATCCTCCAGGACTTGATTGCTTTTGTTTTGGTTTTAATATCTTAAGAAAAACAAAGGAAGAGCAATATTCCCAATTTGTCTCTAGCACTGCAAAAATCCTTAGATTTGATACTGATTTCCATGCATAATCATTAATTATCATTCTTTTAATTTAGTTTTCCAATGTAGAGTCGAGTTTGAGTGTTACATGTGCAGTACATATTTATTAAGGCACAAGCTAAGATCTTGAAACACATAGATTGGATCTATAAGTTTTTAGCTTTCCATCTTCCTTTTAATTACTGATTTTATGTAAGTGTAGAATGTATGGAAATTTATCTGGTATTGTAATGAAACTGAAAAGGAGACTGGACTGGAGAAAATAGCAATAGCATTTTTGAAATGTTAATATGTGACGTGGGTTAATCCCTCTGGTAGCTAAAACCCACACAGCTGCTTGCTCACTCCCCCTACTGTAGGATGTGGGAGAGAATGGGAAGGGTAAATAAGAAAACTTGTGGGTTAAGGTAAAGATAGCATTTAATAGGGAAAGCAAAAACTGTGGGCATCAAAGCAAAATAAGGAATTTATTCACTGCTTCACATCATCATATAACTCCAAAACAGCAGGGCTTTATCATCCATAACAATTAAGGAAGCAAATGCCATAACTCCTATTACACCCTCGTTCCATCTTTTTCCAACTTTTATTGCTGAGCATGATGCCATTTGGTGTGTGATATCCCTGGAATAAAGCCTGGCTGCATAAGTGGAAGTACTGAAGAGTGATCCTAAAACAATGTAAACTCTCCCATGGGAAAGAAAGGTCACATCTGTAGCCTCTTCATCAAACCAGGTGGACCCCGGTGGGCATCTGAGGTACAAAGTGGCTACTGGGTGCTGGGCGTGTCCCTCAGGGTGGGGTAAGAGTGTGACAGTATCCTGGCTTGGAGGAGGTATGGGCTCACCACAGCAGGGGGTTCCAGGAGCAGGTACGGAGCCCCAGGGAAAGTGAAGGGCTCAGGACCAACACAGTAGCTCCATGGAGATTAACTCCTTAATCCCCAGCATCACCACATGGGCACAGCCAGAGTCTTTGACCCAGGTCCCTGCTGGTGTTCCCTGTACCAACAAAGATATGCAATGTGTTTCCACCTGCACAGGCAGGTGGAACAAAGGACCACCTGTCCCAGCTGTGTCCTCTTCTAACTTCTGGCACATGCCAAGCCTACTCTATGATGGGGCAGCATGAGAAACCAAAGATGTTGATGGTCTGTAAATACAGCTCAGTAACAGCTAAAATATCAATGTGCTAACAAAATTACTAACAAAGCCAAACCACTACTATATCAGCTATATGAAGGAAACTAACTTTATCCCAGCCAAAACCAGTACAATCTTCTCCAAAATATTGTATTTAATGTCTTGCAAATAAACTGCTTGCTTAACCTGGCAAAAGATTCCCAAAATCTCAACCAATTATGCCTAAAAAATTGCATCCAGAGAGGGCATCAAAGCTCGTGAAAGGCTGGGAAGGATGTCCTATGAGGAGCAGCTGAGGACTCTGAGCTTGTCTAGTTTGAGGAGAAGGAGGCTGAGGGAAGCACTCCTTTGCTCTTTCTAATGAGGGTAAGGGGAGACGGAGGTGCTTAGCTCTCCTCCATGGTATCCAGTGGCAGGACACATGGGAATGGCTCAAAAAGGGGGAGGTTCACATTAGATAGTGGGTAACATTTCTTTACCTGGGGGTGGTGAACCATAGAAACAGGCTTCCTGGAGAGGTGACTGATGCCGCAAGATTGTCAGTGTCAAAGAGGCATTTGGAAAATACCCTTAAGTAATGTATGCTGGTCAGCCCTGAAGTGTCAGGCAGTTGGACTATTTAGTATTTGTAGGTTTTCTCTGGAACTATTAAGTTCTGCTCTGCTATGCTCTGTGAGTTCTTTTACTGGGAATGGCACCTTTTACTTTCTCATACAATGTTTTATTATTATTTATCTACATTATGAGAATGCTCAAAGCTCTTATAAAACAGTTCCCTCTAAATCAGCCTTAGTTATGATTAATGGACATTAAAGCAAAGCCAAGTCTACACCTTGGGTCTCAGTTTTAACTCTACAAGTCTGCAACATTCACCTCTTCCTGCTGTCTGGGGATGGAGTGTGTGGAGTTACATGGTTGGTTCATAAACCACTGGTCTGTCCTACCACATGATAAAGCAGAACTGGGTCAGGAAGAGAAAGCTTCCAGTAATCTTTGTTTCTCGTATATAGCATGTCTTAATAGTTTTAAGATGTATGCATTTGTAATGAACATGGAGATTTCAGATGACATGAACTCAAGTTCAAAGGCTAAATTGCAGTTGCAGTCCCTATGCCAAAAGACAGATTTGTTCTAATGAAGGTTTTCCAGTATTTATCCATTTTCCTTCTTGTCCTCCCACCTCAACCTTGTTCTTGAAAACCTTAATTCTAACAAATTAATGAAGATGAGTGCCCCTCTTTACTTCCCAGACCTATGTCTGACCTGACTTCCCCTGGCTGCCCCAAATTAGCTTAGTCAATATAAACATGGGGGCCAAAACATGTCAAAGTCATTACCAAACAGAAATAAAACCCTGTAATGAAAAAGACTAGACAATACTAATATGTGGTCTAGCTTTTTTTTTTTTTTTTTTTTTTTTTTTTTTTTTTTTTTTTTTTTTTTTTTCTTTTGGAAATCTATTTGAAAATCTATATTTTAACTGCTGTCTTGTAGCCACATCACATTCTTTGCCATTCTGAGTTCTTTTATATTTTTCACACAGGAGTAAATGCGTGTAATTCTTTATCCAGTTCTGTCAGTTCATTACTTAGAAAGCAATTTACGTCAACAAGTAATGTATTTCAAAATACCAAGCCTCTGCCTCAGACTGTAAGCACTTTTCTGATCACAGACAGTCATCTTATGCTACTTGCTAAGAAAAATTTTTCATATTGATCCTACTGGCTGTGATTGAAGTTGAAATATTACTTTAAGAGGCTAAGGAATGAATATGTTCTTATTGAGTTGCAATAAGTAGAAATTACGAACTGTCTTTCTTTCTTTGAGTAGAATATAGTATCACAAGAAAAACTGAGACTTGGCCTGAAAGCAGCTACCATTAAAGTTTACTTCAGGGAAACAAACTTTCTCTGTTACCTGCTTCAGAGTGATGGTTGTAGCCTTTGTTACCTTTAACTGCAGTCCTTTAAGTTCAATTGACAAAACTGATGTCAAATGACAGACAGTACTTTATCTGAGATATGGGTTTTTTTTGTCTTATAAAAAAGACATACTTGATGCTAAATGATCTCATAAATTCACTTTGCCCTATTCATCTTTTACTATAATATTTTAAGCAAAGTGACATTTAAAGAGTCATATCTTACCTGCCAGCACAGATGAATTAGTTTAGAATGTACACTGAGCAGTTAATTTATAAAAGACTGCCTGTCCTGAAGAAAGTCAACTATCATCCAGAAGCTCTGTCCCTACTGTTAACCTGTACATGATGAAGTGTCTCATATTCTCAGCACATTAGGTTTCAGATATCATTCAACTTAATTCTCTTTTTCCTAACTTTTATAAGGCTGTTTATAGGCCTTCGAGGTATAGATGTCAATGTTCTTATACATGCAATGAATGAAAAAGAGTAGAATGGAAATACGTGGCTTGACTGAAATTTTCGGTCACTTGAACTGTTTAGAGTAAGGATGCTGTGGCAGCTGGTGGGTTTAGATCAGAAAGAACAATAAGAAAAATGGTTAATTTTACAAACAAAATCCATATATAGTAAGGGCTTTGGTATGCCTGTTTTTTTACTTCACCTTGCAGAATAAAAATAAAACACTACTTTTACGTGAGTGGCCTCTACAGCAATTTGTGTGCTATTTGGTAGTATAAACCCAGGAAGATAAAATGAACTAGGGTCATGCCTGAAGGTTTCCCTACTCAAGTGTATGTGAGGGCTGAAATATAATCTTTTCTATGTTCTGTATATATTATATTTGTATATGTGTATTAGAAGTGAGAAAAATAGTCACACTAATTCTAAAGTATTTATTAAGATTTTCAAATATGGAGTGATATTTACATGACACCATTTAACTGCTTTGGCTTATGCACAATAATTGAGCTGTTTATTATCTATAGGGTCTTCATCAACACAAAAATCCCCATGTTTATTTGTTAATGCATTAAAGTTCAGCTGACTAGTAAAAACTCATTAAGATTCCTGGAACATAATACTTCATTAATATAGATGTAAAAAATCTGATACTTCATGGGAGGGACTGTGGGTTTAAGGGACTGCTTGTTGAACTTCCTCATTGACTTCCTCATCCTTATAAATTGTCATTTTTTTTCCCTGTTAAAATAACATAAAATGCTATTTCCCAACACACCTTTTGCATGACTTCTAAAATGTGTTATGTATAACTGAATTCAGCCCAAAATTGATAATTTCATAATTGAGTCTTGTTTGCTGCCTCTCTCTTTCAGTAAATGTATTGAAATTATGTTAAAGATTCCTTCTTTTCTTAGTGAGAATGGCTGTTTACACATATTACTAAAGAGAAAATTATTGTTCCAGAAGAATTACTGTTTAAGATTCTAAATGGTCAAAAAATGGCACTAATGCAAAAGTAAGAATTTAATGAGAACAATAGTGACAAAAGTTCCATCAGAAATATAATTTTTTAATGTTACTCCTACAAGAAAATAAGGGCACACCTTTGCTTTAAACCCAGTAAGAGTTGTATTATTTTTCAGGATGTCTTTGATATATGTCAGCACTCAAGGAAAAAGAGCCACATGGAAGAGTATTATAATGATTTTTTTCTTAGGTTGTTGAAGGGAGAGCTCTACAGCTTGGAATTTCCATTTCATGGTAGCTGTCCCAAAGTGTTTATTTGGCATGCTAGGACAAATAAGACAAGTATCTAGTCTTTACAAATACTAGTCTAGTATTTGTAAGAAGGATTGTGAAGCCTATTTGACTCCTATCTCTAGTATGTT
>WEIU01014876.1:15896-27040 GCA_013389925.1 Aegithalos caudatus
TTTTTGGCTAGTTATTTCTCTTTGCCTCCCACAGTCTTCTCTGGTGTGCTCCCAATTTGCAGTGTTATTAAAAGACAGTATGTATAACTGGACAATGAACAGCAGGTTGTTGTTTTTTTTTTTTACCACAAGAGATACAAAATCACTTAATAAGTGATATTTTATTTTTCCACCTAAATGTTTTGAGTTTCAAGCAGAAAAAAAAATGTTAATTTGTTCCCTAACTGAATATAATTTGCTATTGGCCAACAGGAAACCTATCTACTGGGAAATAAACCATCTTTATTATTTCATGTTTTAGTCACACTACTTAATGAAAAAAAAAAATTTCTTTAGTATAATGAAATGATATACTAAATACTCTGTAGTAATAAATTTTTTGGCAGTACATATTGTGAATGCCCCAACAGAGGTCACATTGTTGGGTCACAGAATAAATCAAAACTAGAACACCATGCTAATCAAGCCACTTCAATATTGGCCTTCAACATAGTAATATTAAGTGACCAGGTTACTGAGACTGTAGATTACTTGTGTAGTCTAAATGAAGGGAGATGAAATTTTCCAGTGCAAGGTGCCATCCCTGTTTTGGTCTCTGAACACTGCAGGGAACTCTGGGAGTGCACCTGCCAATGTTAAATAATTTAACCAGTCGAACCTACATTGAGCCAAGTGTGCCAAGGCCCTTTCTGTCATTATGAAATTCTCCATGCAGCTGCTGGCACTGCAGTGTTTGAGGTGCCTCCCTTAATTTCTAAGGACCCAGCTCAAGAATGAGAAGCTGCGGTCTGTGCACATAATCTGTGGTTGAATTGCCCAGGATGTAAGATAAGACAGCCATGGCTAAACTATTTCTCTTTTTCAAGCCATCGGGTTTACAGCAAACACTGGTATTTCTGTGCTGCATTTAAAATTACTGTGTGAGGCCGTTGAGAGATTACAAGCTGAGCATTAAGGCAGTAATTTGCATCAAAGATTGAAGAATTTTCATGACCTAGGTTTTGCATAATACTACTTGGAACAAACTGATAATAAAGCCTAGGCTTTGTGAAATAATTAAGAAAAAAGTGAAAAAAACCCCAAACCAACCAAAACCAAGATAGTGTTTTACTCAGATCTCTATAAAATGCTATTTGTTAATCATCCCATTTTTTGCAGTTCTTCTGAGAGGCCTTACATTTGCATGCATTAACATTTAATTACATAAATCGGTAGTATTTTGTAAGTAATTGCCAATTTCAGCCACTTGGCAACTTCTCTTCTGCTGTAGAAGGTATTTTTTCTGAATATTCCATAGCCATATTGGTGGGAAACTGCTTCTATTTCCAGGTATGTAAAGGTTGGTCTGTAGATGCTCAGAAAGGTGGGAAGGGTATTGGCTTTTTAAATGTGAGTTGCAGAAAAGTGGAGATGTATTGCTTACGACACTGACTGTATAGCCTGTTCAATGTATCCTGTTTTTTCTCCTGTATTTTTTTTTTTAATTTTATTTATTTTTTTGCTGCATCATTTTATTATCTGCATGGGTCATTTAATTCCTTGGCCATACTTTCTAGAGTTCACTGTCTGCTTTTAATTTATGTTTGTCTCAGAAAAATAAAACAGCTTGAAGATAGTTAGACACTCTAATTTTAAAACTGTTCAGAGTAATTCTGCTTATTATATCCCTGATGCTATATGTCACTTTTCAGTATTGGAAGTAATGTTTCTGATGTTAGAAACATTTTCTTTATATTTATTTTGGGAGCTTTTTCATTGTATTTCATTTGAGTCCAGAGCACCTAAGAATTTTCATGTTGTAGGGCAGTCTCTTCATGTTTTGTTATGCTTCTTTAAGAGATGGTTTTCCATTATCTGGGGGGTGGAATCAATTTAGTAGAATACCTTTATAGATATCATTAACTGCTGGTCTGCTTTATGTGTACAATTACTAGTCTGATTCCACTGGTGAGAACTACAGTGGCCATTAGGTTCTTTTGATATACTGATGTCTGTTGTATTTAGAAACATTAAGGCTTTTTTAGATAGATCTAAGATACTTTTCTTCCAGAGTTTCAATTGCTTCACCACTGCTGTTGATTCCTGTTTAGTGTACCTGAAGTGAGGAACAGCTTTTATTTGTGTTGTGGTTGAACTCCAGCTGGAGGCTGAGTACTCCCCAGTTGCTCTCTCATTTCCCCCACCCTAACCCATGCTGGGCTGGGGAAGACTCAGAGAAGATAAAACACATAGGTTGACATAAGAACAGTTTAACAATAAAAATATCAAAAGCAGGAGCAACAATAATAATAATACAAAATAAGATTTTCAAATAGTGCTTTCATTAAAGTCCTTTGGATAATATTACATATGTGTTTAAAAATGTAAATAAATTCTTCTTTGTGTGTACAGCTTGGAGTATGTCTGCATAAGGAATTATTGGTAAAAGCATTTTAAGTAAAAATAGGAAACTAACATTGGTGACAGCATTAACTAACAGAAGTTTGTCATCTTGCAGGAAATCCTATCAAAACATTAGGAAAAAAAAACAAACAACCCCAGTCAAATTCTGGTACAGCTTTCTCAGGAAGGTTTTGGAATCTCCAACCTTGGATATAGTCATAGCCTGAGTGAGCATGGTGCTGGCCAGCCTGCTCTGGATGATCATCTTCTCAGTACCAGGACTGGACTAGATGATCTCCAGAGGTTCCTTCCATTCCCAACCACTCTGTGTTTCTCTAGCAGAAGGTGAGATTATATTTCTTACTACAGTAGGAATGTTGTGGGTTTTGTCTGATTCCTGTTGTTCGGACTTCAGTTTTAGAATTTATTAAGAAGAGGAAATACAATTAAATATCTTAATAGAATATATTTTCTGAAAATGAGAAGCCTAACTGAGAGGGCTTTCAGAAAATTCAATATTAAACAAAATTTGAACCTATATTTTAATTGGAAATCTAAAATATATAATTTTGATCTAAATCATGGAGGATTCATGTTTGATACTTTAATTCAAATATTGTAAACAATATTATAGCTTTAGGCAAAAGCTTACAACCTAGAACTTTTATGCATGTAGTTTTTTTTTGTATGGCAGTACAGATTCTGGTGTTATTTTCTGCCTTTGGAAACCTGAAATTTAGATTTAAATATTTATTTAAGATTTCTTTAATCAAATAAGGCTTTAATTTTTTTTTCCTTTCTCCTTTTTACTTCAATAAATCACCACGGACAGTTTGTATTTTAATGTGGGGTATTTTAATCCACAGAATCTGGATATGTGGGGTTTTTTAAGAGGAGGAAGGGAGAAAAGTGCCCCTAAGAAGGAAGTCTAAGTGGATTAGTGAATGGTAGTTTCTCTTTAATGTTGTGCTGTTTTTTCCAAGTAAAAGGAACAAGGTAAGGGGACCAGCATGAAATTGAAATAAAAGTTTAAAATAAAACCTTTGGAAAAATGGAGATTTTAATTTTTTTTAGGTGTGTGGACAATTTTGTTTTACCAACCTTGGTCATAACTGATGCTGGATTTTTTTTCTTCTTCTTTTTTTTCTTCTTTTTTAATTCATGTCTGAAATGCACTTTGCTATACAATTGATGCTTTATGTGTCCCCTCTGCCCTTACACAAACTGAAGTAGTTGCATTACAAGTTTTGAGTACTGTAAAGTTTTAATGGAAGGACAAGAAACATTTGTTTCTTTTGCAATCATGATGCTTTTGTTACAGTGATAATGAATGCTTCTCATGAGAGATTCAAAATTCAAATCAGAAGAAAAAAAAAAAGTGAAATCTTGTCATTTATATTTTAAACCACTTTGAGCATAAATATTGGGCAAGGGCTCTAAGCTTAAATACCTTAAAGTCCAATTGGATTATGGAACTTGATTTGTTACTGTAGTAAGCAGAGTATATTTGAGTGGTTTCTATAGTTTTTCTTTAGATAATGGTGATATGCTTCATTTTTTTCCCCCAAGCAAAGGGAACTTTTTGAACTCCTTGATTAGCTGAGTAGGTGTCTATAATGATAAAATGGTAGGTGTTAAGTGTATATTAAATGTATAACAATTAGTGTGTAGGAGTGAAGTAGATTAAAATATGAAATTTGAAATGCTTTGATGTGGAAAAATATCTTATTCATCTGTATTATCATCATATTTAACACCAGAACTCAGCTGATGGTGGTTTGTTTTAAAAATAAAGACTGGGAGGTATTAAACTAAAATGTTTAAAGTTCTAACATTCTCTCTGTTTGCCATTTCTATCCTTTAGACAGACTCATGTGGACAAAGTCTTGTTGGCTTCATGGTAGTAGAAAAGATGTGAAAAGAATGGAGAGAACACATCAGTGATCCTTCCCCTGGGCTGGGAAGCAGGCGAGATTGCATCTGGTGTTCAGGGGAATACTTCCTGTGTACTTCCTGAATACTTCCTTCCAATATCCTGTTGGTAAAGCAAGCTCTCTTGTTTCAAGATATTTTGGTGAAGGCACGAATCTAGATGTGATTCCAGAAGCGATTTTTACTTCTTTATGGCTGGCTGTTAATATATTAAGACAGAGAGGATGTTGGCTTGGCTGTTAGATCAGGACCATAAACCTTTATTTTTAAAAGAACCTTAGAAGATATTTACTGTCATGTGTGTAATAGATTGGTATTTAAGAGTATTTCTTTACAGTTTCAATTCAAAACAGAATTTGACCTAGTTCTTGAGTTGGATGCCCTTGAAATATCTTGGAAAAGTTCAAACAACTTCACTTTAGAACCATGTCAAAATTGTTTGAGATGAAGTAATGAAAACCAAAGAACAAAATCACAAGCACTTTGATATTTCTTGTTTGTTGCAGGCAGAGTAGTTGTGTATTGAAGTAATCATAAAATCTTTTGAATCTTTTCCGTATATTAGGAGCCAGTTTTGTGTTGTGCCGGGGCTGCCCGGGCCGGCCCCAGGCGGTGCCAGCGGCTGCAGCGGCCCCAGCGCAGGGCACGGCTGAGCCCCTCAGCCACGGGACAGAGCCCCGGGGAAAGCCTGGGCAAGGGAGGGAAAAACGCTGCCCGGCAGCCAGGGCTGAGCCAGGGGAACCGAGCCACAAACAGCCCTGCCAGCCCCGAGGGGACAGCGGGAGCGGGGACGGGGGGCAGCAGGGACCCGGCAGGGATGGCCCTGCGGCCAGGGAGAGACCCCGGCGGGGCAGGGATGGCCCTGCGGCTCCTGGGAGGGAGCATGTCTGCTGTTAAAGCAGCTTTGCTGGGGCAGTCCTGAAAATTCGTGATGCACTTCTGGCTGTTTGGAAACTATGTGCACAGAATTCTGTTGACCTAAACTCAGGGAACAGCAAAGTAAAAGTAAAAACCCTTCTTCAGAAATCTGTGTTTTCTGAGGAAAGAAGAATAAAGTCAAATGAAGGATAGAAAGAACATGAAACAAAATGTCAAAATGACATCTTAGGGTCTTCGATGACCATTTCAGCAGCAGCTGTATCCAACTGTTTCAAGGCAACATGCTCCCAGTGTTTTTTTGTTTTTTTTTTTGTTTTTTTTTTTTTTTTTTTTTTTTTTTTTTTTTTTTTTTTTTTTTTTTTTTTTTTTTTTTTTTTTTTTGTTTTGTTTTGTTTTGTTTTGTTTTGTTTTGTTTTCTTATTATTGAATCATTCTGTCTCTCTTGCATGATTATTATGACTAGTGATGAATTAATGGATTTTTTTTTCTCAAATTAAGCAGCCTCTGAGAAACAATTACATGGTAAGCTTCACCTGGGGAGAAAGCAGGACATTTCCTGTACTGAAGAAAACACACTCAATGCTTTCAGATGTGGCTTTCTCTTAACAAAAATACATCACGGAAATTACACTGGCTTCAGTGGGGCTGGAATCCCAGAGGGACAGGGTGTCATACATTAAATTTTATGGGAAAAAATACCCTAAAACCAAAAAACCAAAAACCACCAAATACCAAACCAAATATAGAATAGAAAAAATTAAAGATGAGAGGAATAAAAAGAACAATATTTAGACAGTTATATTTCCTTTTGACTATCAGCTGATTTGGAGGAAAATACTGCATTGAGACAGTTGTAGAAACTGATCCCAATTCCTCAAGTAGAAATTGGTTTTGAAACAATCCAAATCCTAAACAGTTAAAATGATGCAGACAAATGGTTGAAGTAGGGCTCAGAAAAATACCAAAACAGTCAGATTTCTATTACTCTGGAACAATATTTTTTTGACAAGACTTGTTTGTGAAAACCCATTCAAAATGAAAAAATAAATGTTTTTCAGGTATTTGTGCCAGAGGAATTTTTAAAATTTTATTATAATTATAGCAACATAGCAAAAATAAATTAGTCACTGAGGGATCTTAAGTTTCTTGCAAAGATAATATTTCTCAAGTTAAAGTTTTATTTTGCATTACTAATTTAGTCAAAATCTATTAAAACTAATGAGCATTCAGCATGGATTTTATTTTAGAACTGAATCAAGAGATTATGAACATTGATTGTGACTATTGTAGCAAAGATGCTCTCTGAAGGAGTTGTTAATAACATAGCAACATTTTTTTTAAATTATTTAACACATACATTTCCCCAAAGCAGTCATTCTGTGAAGTATATTTTTCTGCAATCTTTTAATAAGTCACATAACTAGTTAGAGTCTAATGATTTTACATAAGCAAATGTGTGCATGGAAGGTGGCCATGCCAAAGATATTTTGTCTTGCTTAATATCTAAGCTTCACTGGGAAAACTTGGACTTCAAGCAGTGAAAGGAAATGTGGCCTTTCTCAGCTGCCAGTTGAAATCTTCATTCCCTGGTACATGTTGGTGTCTTCAGCAAAAAAATTTTTCCTCAGGATTCATAGTCATGATACAGCCCCAGATATGTACTGTGCTGACAAAGTGTAATGTTGGAGCTATTCGGTAAACAACAATCTCTCATAATGTGCTCAAAATTCCCTACTGCCAGTAAAAGTGGGCTCTGCAGTGCCATTACTGTGTGATCCATGCAGTTTGTCACAATGCATGAAGAGGACAATGAAGAGAACTGAGAAAAATGAGAAAAACCATAAACTGAAAACATGCTTTGCTGATAATATTGAATTGTGGTCTCCTAATAAAAAGACTAATTAGCAAAAATGAAAATCTTGACAGTGAAAGTACCTTAAGCACAAAGGGAGAACTGCCATGGGTTAAGAATCAGAGAGATGGCAGAACATCTCTGCAAAAGGAAGAATGTTCTCTTCCCCAGGATACTTTCTGTGCCCAGGCAGCTTATGAATTCAGAAAGAACAGTATCAGAGATCTGATTTTACCTCCCATATAATGCATTATATGGAAATGTCAGATATTAATTCTTTTTGAAGTTGATCATATTTGAAAAGTTTAAATATCTATACTTATTTCAAAAGCCTTCAGCAGTAGAAAAGTTTGTGACAGTTACTGCCAAATTCAGGATTGTATCAGAAAAGGTTAACATAACTGTTTAAAACTGCCCTTGTTGTCCTTTGGTTTATTTGTTAGATCCCTTTGTTGGAAACATGCCTCTCCCCTCACTTAGGTTTGCACGACAAGCTCCTTACTGGCTCTATGTCTTGGAAACAGATTTTGTTTTTCCTTTTCTTTTTCTATTTCACCTCAGATTAATAGTGGGCTGTTTTGGTCTCTATCTCTAATTGCAAAAGAAGTAATCAAAATTGCACACTCTTTTTGGTTAATAACTCATAAATTTTTTGGTATTCTTTGATAATGCATGCATAGATATTCACCTATCCATTAATGCTGGAAATCAGGTTTGAACATCAAATGAAAAATTTGCTCTTTCTTAATTAAAATTTCTAGACAAATGCTACCAAACTACTTATGTGAAGTTTTGTTTACATGGAATTAAAAAGAATTACACCCAAAGTTGTATGAAAATATTTTTAGTTTTAAGTATAATCAGTAGATTTTAGACATAGATTTTTACTGTAGAGTCCAATGAGTATCAAAATATTTTAAACATATTTGCCTATAATTAATTCTTTCAAATAGAACATCAGAAGAGAAGTACATATATATCTGTCAGAAATATCAGAAGAAAAAAATATTGTATATTTTTACAGAATGACAGTGAAATAACACAATTTTATTACCTATGAATAATAGAAGTCTTAAAGTTTACATTAGCAAGATGTGTCATTTTTCTGATAAATTATAAATCATTTTTGGTATAAATCTACTTCTCATATCTTAAGAAGCATTTATGGCATGTGTCTTGGTTTATAAAGACAGGTATCTGCCAGCAAAAGCTGGAGTTTCCCTTGGAACAGAAAATATAAACCTCCTCCCCCAGATTATTATAATTTTGCAATTAGGGGCTCTCAGGCAAATATTTCGGAATAGGAATAACAGATCTTTACAAGAAATATTAAAAATACAAATGTAGTAGTACATAAAGACAAGCAAACAAAACAAAAAAACCCTAGAAAACCCTGACAGAGTCAGGGATGTGACCTGACACCCTGTTGGTCAGGGTGTTAGAAGCAGTCCAGGTGAATCCTTCTGGAGTAACAGACACAGTTCTGAGGAGTAGAGATGGTCCTGTAGAAAGACCAGTGGTGGCGAGATGGGTCCAGTCTTCCTCTGGGAATCCAGTAGAAAAACAGGATGTCCTGCTGTTCCTTACATGTCACTTTATCCAGGCAGGAATGCCAAGGCCCCTCTTCACTGGGTGGAGCATCTCCCAATGGGATGATGTAATGTCTCATGCCATTGGTGAGCCTTAATGGTCCATTATCAGTGGAAATCACTCGGGAGAGAGGATGGGTAGTGAAAGAGATAAGAAACACTGCCTCACCTGGTTTTAACTGGGCCATTATCAGAAAGCATCTGCCCCCCCTCCCGCCTGGAGTTACAGAGATAAAGAAAAAAACATCTCCCCAACAGCTTTCACAGATGAAATAGAATACACATTTTTGGTTCCATAACCCAAGACAGCAAGTATTCAAACCTTTAGTAGTTAGGGGAGCACAGTAGGATAAAATAGTCAAATATGCATTTTAATTGTAAGAAATTAATACAGAAAATATAATAATCTAGCAATAGAAAAAATACCATAAAACAGGTGAGAAAAAAAATTCTTTGGTGCTATTGCAAAAATATATTTTATAAATAATTTGGGGTCTATATCCTGACATAATTTATTCAGAACATGTATTCACATGAAGATTAGAGAAAATATCTAGAAGAATTATAAAGAATTTGAATGTTTTGCACTTTCTTAAATTTGTCTTATAAAAACACATATAGATCTACGCTAATTTATTGTGCTTTGACATCACTGCATTTCAAAAAAAAAAAAAAAAAGAGGCAAAAATATTTGAGGTTATTCAAGTCTTGGTTCCTCTTCTTTCTTTCTTTTAAGAATACTTATCTGAAATCAGCACATAGGCATTGTTATATTGAGTGAAAGAAATAGATAATTTTTTTTACCCCTGACCTGTAAGGAGTGGCTGAAAAGCTGTTCTGCAGAATTATGTATTTTTTGGGTGCCAGTGGGACTGCTTACCAGACATTTTGATGTAAAGGTCAGGAAAGTTCTCAGTCATTAAATATTAATCACATATTTAATATGTGGTCTTCTGTGATCAAAATAGATTTAATTCATCTATAATCTTAAATTAGTCAGTCTTTCTAAGCCTTTGCATGCCACTTACAGAAGACAGCTTATGATTTTTATTTCTTTAAAAATTAATATTCCACTCTATCTCTCTGACAGTTCAGAATAGGGATTATTAGCACATATGAAGTGGAAGTAATCTTTAGATTTTAGTTTTCCAGGAATATGTAATATAGCCCACTTCTTAAACTTAGCAAGTTCCGAAGAGCACTCAGCTTTCTGCATGTCATTCAATTCTGCCTTTCCAGGTTAGAGGTTACGTACTCCTGTGCTTAGGCCTATTTCTGCCATATTTCTGTGTACTAATTCTTCCCTGTCACCTTTTTTTCTCCAGGTGAAAGCAGTCCTGTTTTTCTGGTCTTTACTTACGGGACAATATTTTCATTTTCCATATTTGTCTTTGATGGACATTCATACCCACACTTGGACCTGATTTTCCGAATAAAACTCTCTAAGACCTCCTGCACTTAGTGATTCTTGCTCTCTGATGAAACTAATTATCCTGATATTAGGATTTTATTTGTCTTCTTTGCAATTGCACCAGAATGCTAATTTATGGTCATCCTGTGCCACATACTATGTTCAGTGCTTTTCTGTAATTTTAAACTCTAGAGCTTCATAACTGAAGGGTTTTATGTTAACACAAAAAGTGAGTTTAAACTTATTGTAGTAGATTCTTTCTTTTTTTTCATTTCAGTCCCTGATGGAAAGAGATAGAAGAAATTCTGTGGCTTCCCATTTTCCCTGAGAAAGGCCGAAGCAAAGACAGGAATGTACAAGACAATAAAACTAAATATGTTTAATTGTTGCTAGTAAAGTAACATGGAGTTTTACATTTAATGCTGCTATGATAGACAAATAAACAAAACAACTGTATCTGATTAGGGATTAAGACGTACAAACTGAAAAATGCTCTTATACTACCATATATCTCTATATAAATATGTATATAGAATGAAATGGTCCAAAATGCTCAAGACTGGACCCTGAGTGCTTCTTTGAATATGAGTGGAGTAAATAATCCAGAAGAGCTTATCTGGTGCTGACAAAAAAGTATTTTCAGAAACTAGAGTTAATTCTCTAAGTTCAGGCTTTGACCACTAACAGTTTTATGCTCTAGACCTACCATGGTTCACTGATAAAATTTTTCTTTCAGGCAATGCTTAATTCAAGTGAGGTAACAGATTAATTTAGCATGTTATATGGAAAGACTTCATGCATTATGTTATGTTGTTTTCTACATATTTGTATATTATTTTTTCAGAAAATATTTGAAAATATTTCATGTCTTTAGTTTCCCTCTATACCCCTTAATTTTTTTTTTTTCTCCAGTCGCCTCTCGGTAGCAAGTTGTATTCTTTCCAGATTATTTTGTCAATATTTGTTCCTGAAGCATGTATTCTATGCAAAGGATACAGAGGGAAAACTTGGTTAATTAATGTTTTCTTAATTTCTAATTGAATCCTGCTTCAGTGGTGTTGAAACGTTTATCACCAGTGGTGTTGGAGGTTGGGTATTG